>JAJIBD010025886.1:0-50419 GCA_021461705.1 Cryptotis parvus | reverse complement strand
GAGGGCTGGTAGACATATACAGGACATTTCATCCCCAAAAGCTGAATACACTTTCTTCTCAGTGCACATGGAACATACTCCAAAATAGATCACATGCTGAGCCATAAATCATACCTCCATAAAATCAAGAAGATAGAAATTATGCCAACTATTTTTTCAGACCATGATGCACTGAAAATAGAAGTTAATTGTACACAAAAACGGAGACCAATACCAAGTACCTGGAAACTAAACAGCTCACTGCTGAACAACCAGCAAGTCATAAAAGAAATCAAAGAGGAAATCCAAAGATTCCTTGAAACAAATGAGACTGAAGACACGAATTACCAGAACTTGTGGGATACAGCAAAAGCAGTGTTAGGAGGCAAGTTCATAGCTCTTCAGGCATTCATCAGAAAAGAAGAAAAGGCCATCATAAACAGTCTGACTTCCCAACTTAAGATCTTAGAGAGAGTGATCAACAAAAAGGAGCCCAACCCAAGCAGAAAGAAAGAAATAATAAAACTTAGAGCAGAAATCAATGAGATGGAATGTCAAAAAAAACAATCCAGAAGATCAACGAAACCAAAAGCTGGTTCTTTGAAAAAAAATAAACAAGATTGACAAACCACTTGCAAGACTTGTAAGAAAAGGAAAAGAGAGAACCCAAATAAATAGAATCAGAAATGAAAACGGAGACATCACAGCTGAAAACACAGAAATTCAAAAGATCATCAGAGATTACTATGAGAGCCTGTATGCCACGAAACAAGAGAACCTAGAAGAAATGGACAAATTCCCTGAATTCCTATAGCTTCCCAAGTCTGCAACAAGAAGATTTGGAATACCTCAACAAACCTATCTCCATCGAGGAGATAGAATCGGTAATCAAAAGTCTCCCCAAACACAAAAGCCCAGGCCCAGATGGATTCACCAGTGAATTCTACAAAACCTTTAAAGAGGACCTACTACCAATTCTTTTTAAGCTCTTCCGCAAATTGAAGAAACAGAAATACTCCCAAATAGCTTTTACGAGGCACATATCACCCTGATACCCAAAGCAGACAAAGATGTCACAAAAAAGGAAAACTACAGACCAATCTCCCTGATGAATACAGATGCTAAGATCTTCAACAAAATACTAGCAAATAGAATCCAAAGAGTCATCAAAAAGATTGTACACCATGACCAAGTGGGATTCATCCCGGGAATGCAAGGATGGTTCAACATCCGCAAGTCAATCAACATAATACATCATATCAACAAAAAAGAAAAATAAAAACCATATGATCATATCAATAGATGCAGAGAAGGCATTTGACAAGATTCAACACCCGTTCATGATGAAAGCTCTCCGTAAAATGGGGATTGAAGGAACCTTCCTCAAGATAATCCAGGCCATCTACTACAAGCCCACAGCGAGCATCATTCTCAATGGGGAAAAACTGAAAGCCTTCCCCTTAAGATCAGGGACAAGACAAGGCTGCCCGCTCTCACCACTTCTATTCAATATAGTACTGGAAGTACTTGCCATAGCAATCAGGGAAGAAAAAGACATTAAGGGCATCCAGATAGGAAGGGAAGAAGCCAAGTTATCACTATTTGCAGATGACATGATATTATACCTGGAAAACCCAAAACTCTCTACCAAGAGGCTCCTAGAAATAATACATTCTTATAGTAGAGTAGCAGGGTACAAAATCAATACCCAAAAGTCAATGGCCTTCCCTATATGCAAACAGCGAAAGAGAAGAAAGGGACATTAAAAGAAACTATCCCATTCACAATTGCACCACAGAAAATCAAATACCTAGGAATCAGTTTGACAAAGAATGTAAAGGATCTCTACAAAGAAAACTACAAAACTTTACTTCAGGAAATAAAGAAGACCTGAGGAAATGGAGACACATTCCCTGCTCATGGATTGGAAGGATTAACATTATCAAAATGGTAATACTCCCTAGAGCTTTATACAGATTCAATGCGGTCCCTATAAAGATACCCATGATGTTCTTCAAAAGAAATTGAACAAACACTCCTGAAATTTGTATGGAATAATAAAACCCCACGAATAGCTAAAGCAATCCTTGGGAAAAAGAAGATGGGAGGTATCAATTTCCCCCAACCTCAAGCTCTACTACAGAGCAGTTGTAATTAAGACAGTGTGGTATTGGTATAGAGACAGACCCGTAGACCTATGGAATAGAACTGAGTATCCTGAAACGCACTCACAAATATACAACCACTTAATCTTCGATAAAGGAGCAAAAAATATTAAGTGGAACAAAGAAAGCCTCTTCAACAAATGGTGCTGGGAAAACTGGGCAGCTACATGTAAAAAAAATGAACTTAGACCTCCTTCTAACGCCATGCACAAAAGTCAGATCAAAATGGATTCTAGATCTCGATATCAGACATGAATCTATAAGGTACATCGAAGAAAACATAGGAGAAACGGCTCTATGACATCGAAACGAAAAGTATCTTTAAAAGACGACACACCGCTGACCAAGCAAATGGAAGCAATTGATAAACAAATGGGATTATATAAAATTGAAAAGCTTCTGCACCTCAAAAAGAAACGGTGACCAAGATACAAAGACAATCCACAGAGTGGGAAAGGATATTCACCCAATACCCATCTGACAAGGGGTTAATATCCAGGATATATCAGGCACTGGTAGCACTCCACAAGAAGAAAACAGCCAACCCCATCAAAAAATGGGGAGAAGAAATGAACAGAAGCTTCCAAAAAAGAAGAAATTCGAATGGCCAAAAGGGCATATGAAAAGTGCTCTTCATCTTTGATCATCAGGGGAGATGCAAATCAAAACAACAATGAGGTACCATCTCACCCCACAGAGACTGGCACACATCCAAAACAGCAAGAACAACCGGTGCTGGCGTGGATGTGGGGAAAAGGGGACTCTCATCCACTGCTGGTGGGAGTGCCGACTGGTCCAGCCCTTTTGGGAAACAATATGGGCATTCCTCCGAAAGCTAGATATTGAGCTCCCATTTGATCCAGCAATAGCACTCCTGGGAATATACCCTAGAGACCGAAAAACACATAGCAGAAACACTATCTGTACTTCTTTATTCATCTCTGCGCTATTCACTATAGCTAGAATCTGGAAACAACCTAAATGCCCGAGAACAGAGGACTGGCTAAAGAAACTGTGGTTCATCTACACTATGGAATACTATGCGGCTGTCAGAAAGGATGAAATTATGAAATTTACCTGCAAATGGATGGACATGGAGTCTATCATGCTGAGTGAAATTAGTCAGAAGGAAAAGGACAGATATAGAATGACTGCATTCATTAATAGGATATAGATACCAGTGTTTTAATAAATATGGGAAATTGTAATGGCAGATTAAAACTCACCACTGAATATACACAAAGAGACTTAAGTGATTAACTCTAACTATCTGCAGGGCTAGCCACAATGTGTAAAATAAGAGGGAGAGAGATGCAGAGACAGAGAGAGAGATAGAGAGAGAAAGAGAGGAAACTGGGGTACCTGCTATTAAGGCGGGTGGGGGAGGGGGAGGGGGGGTACATTGGTGGTGGAAATGGGGCACTGGTGGAGGGATGGGTGCTGGAATACTGTATTACCAAGAACCAATTATGAACACCTTTGTAATTGTATGTTTCACGGTGGTATAATAAAAAAAATAAAAAAAAAAAAAACAAATTTCTTCTTTTTTGGAAGTTTCTGTTCATTTCTTCTCCCCAATTTTTGATGGGGCTGGCTGTTTTCTTCTTGTAAAAGTTCTACCACTGCCTAATATATCATGTATATTAACCCATTATCAGATGGGTGTTGGGTGAATATTCTTTGCCAGTCTGTGGTTGTCTCTGTATCTTGATCACCATTTTTAAGGTGCAGAGCTTTTCAGTTTGTATATAATCCCATTCGTTTATCTTTGCTTCCATTTGCTTTGTCAGTGGTGTTTTTGTCTTTGAAGATGCCTTTAGATTTGAAGTCTTAGAGCATTTTTCCTTTTTTCTTCTATGCACCTCATAGATACATGTCTGATGTTGAGATCTTTAATCCAATTTGATCTGACTCGTGCATGGCATTAGAAGGAGATCTAAGTTCATTTTTTATGCGTAACTGCCCAGTTTTTGCAGCACCATTTGTTGAAGAGGTTTTCTTTGCTCCACTTAATGTTTTGCTCCTTTATCAAAGATTAAGTGATCATATATTTGAGAGTGTGTTTCAAGATACTCAGTTCTATTCCATAGATCTACAAGTCTGTATCTATACCAGTACCATGCCATTTTAATTACTACTGCTTTGTAGTAGAGATTGAGGTAGGGAAATTGATACCTCCCCATATTCTTTTCCCCAGGATTGCTTTAACAATTTGTGGGGGTTTATTATTCCACACAAATTTCAGAAGTGTTTGATCAATTTCTTTGAAGAATGTCATGGGTATCCTTATAGGGACCACATGAACTGTAGGGAGTATTGCCATTTTGATAATATTAAATCTCCCAATCCATGAACAGGGAATGTGTGTCCATTTCCTCGGACCCTCTTTTTATTTCTTGAAGCAAGCTTTTGCAGTTTTCTTTGTAAATATCCTTTACATTCTTAGTGAAACAAATTCCCCAGTATTTGTTCTGTGGCTCAATTGTGATTGGGATTGTTTCTTTAATATCTATCCCTTGCTTCTTTTTTGTTATTTGCATATAGGAAAGCCATTGAATTTTTGGATATTGATTTTGTACCCTGCCACTCTACTAAAAAGAATCTATTGTTTCTAACAGAATTTTGGTAAAGAGTTTAGGATTCTTTAGGTATAATACCATGTCATCTGCAAATAGTGATAACTTGACTTCTTCCTTTCCTATAATGGATGCCCTTAATGTCCTTTTCTTCCCTGATTGCTATGGCAAGTACTTCCAGTAAACTGAATAGAAGTGGTTAGCCTGGGAAACCTTGTTTTGTCCCCAATCTAATAGGGAAGGCTTTCAGTTTCTCCCCCATTGAGAATGATGTTCTCTGTGGATTTGTAGTAGATGGCTTTGACTATATTGAGGAAGGTTACTTCATTTCCCATTTTATGCAGAGTTTTTGTAATGAATGGATGTCGGAACTCGTCAAATGCTTTCTCCAAATCTATTTATATGATCATCACTGTATCACTGTCTTCCCCGTTCATCATCGATTTGCTTCGAGCAGGCACCAGTAACATCTCCATATGACCTGTCTCATGCAAGTAGAGCCCAAGGGCACTGGCTTGCTCCAGGAACATAAAGAGTCTCAAACCATTCCATTAGGTCATGGGAATGAGGTCTATAATTGTTACTGGTATTTGGCATATCAAATATGACATGGGTAGCTTGCCAGGCTCTGCCGTGCGGGTAACATACTCTTGTAGTCATCTAAAAATCCAGCATTTATTGATGAACCGCGGGCAGCACGTGGCCATGTGAGCCGGGCTGTGATAGGCTGGTCTGCTGGGTGGAGTTCTGACGAGGGGGAAGTCCGGATGTGGAATTTTGTATATGATTATATTGTATATGTATAGGACTATATATTATCATATTGTATTTAATTCCTCTCATTTATAATAAAATGTATTTATAAATTTATAAATAAAATGTATTTATTTTTCCTCTCATTGATATGATGTGTTATGCTGATTGGCTTGTGGAGGTTGAACCATCCTTGCATTCCTGGGATGAATCCTACTTGGTCATGGTATATAATCTATGTGTTGACTCTTTAGATTCATTTTACGAGTACTTTATTGAAGATCTTAGCATCTATGTTCATTACAGATATTGGTCTGTAGTTTTTATTTTTCTGACATCTTTGACTGATTTTGGTGTCATGGTGATATATGCCTCATATAAGCTATATGGAAGTTTTTGTTTCTTCAGTTTCCCAGAAGAGCTTGGAAAGGACTGGGTGTAGGTCCTCTTTAAAGGTTGGGAAGAATTCACTGGTGTATTCTTCTGCACCTGGGCTTTTGTGTTGGGGTGGGATTTTGATTACGGATTCAATCTCCTAGCTGGTGATAAATTTGTTCAGGTATTCAAATCTTTTAGTGGCCTTGGGAGGCTATAGGAATTTAGAAATTGGACCATTTCTTCTAGGTTCTCTTGTTTCATGGCATACAGGCTTTGAAACTAATCTCTCATGATATTCTGAATTTCCGTGGTTTCTCTTGTGATGCCCTCCTTTTCATTTCTGTTTCTATTTATTTGGGTTCTCTCTTCACCTTTTTTTGTGTGTCTTGCAAGTGGTTTGTCAATATTGTTTATTTTCTTAAAGCTCTTGGTTTCATTGATCTTTTGAATTTTTTGGGGCGGATTCCATCTCTTGATTTCCATTTTAAGTTTTATTATTTTTTTTCTTCCTGCCTAGTTGGGCTTCTTTTTGCTGGTTGCTTACTAAGATATTAAGCTGTGTAGTCATACAGTTTATAATAGCCCTTTCTTCTTTTCTGATGGATGCTTGAAGAGCTATGAACTTTCCTCTTAACACTGCTTTTGCTGTGTCCCACAAGTTCTCGTAATTTGTGTCTTTAGTGTTATTTGTTTCCAGGAATTTTTTGGATTTCCTCTTTGACTTCTTTTGTGATTTGCTGGTTGTTCAGAATAGAGGCTGTGTAGTTTCCAGTTGTATGGTGTGACTTTCCATTTTTGTGTGTTATTAACTTTTATTTTCAGCATCATGGTCTGAAAAAGTAATTGACTACAATTTCTATTTTCTTGATTTTTTTTTTGGAGATATGTTTTGTGATTCAGCATGTGATCTCTCTTGGGAGAATGTTCTTTGTGCGCTGGAGAGAAACATGTATCCAGCTTTTGGGGATGAAATGCCCTATATATATTTACTAGTCATCTTTCTTCCATCTCTTCTTTGGGGCCAGTATTTCCTTGGTGAATTTCAATCTTGTTGATCTATCATGAGTTGATAGAGCAGTGTTGAAATCTCCCACTACAATCGTGTTTTTGTCAAAGTCTTTTTTAGTCTATTAGAAGTTGTTTTAGGTATTTTGCTGGCCCCTCGTTTTGTGTATATATGTTTATTTCTTCCTGATATACATATCTCTTATTAAGAAATGACCTTCACTGTCCTTTCTGAAATTTATCAGCCTGAAGTCTATGTTGTCGGATCCTGGTGTGACCATCCTGGCCACTTGGAGGGGTTATTTGAGTGAAGGATTGTTTTCCAGCCTTTAACTTTGAGCTTGTCTTTGCTTTGATTGTTCAGTTGTGTTTCTTGAAGGCAGCAGAATGCTGGCTTATTTTTTGATCCATTTTGCCATCCTGTCTCTTAACTGGTTCATTTAGACCATTGACACAGAGAGATTATTGTCATGGGATTTTTGTGCTACCTTTCTGTATGTTTTGGGTTTTGTCTCATCTTAGAGTAGCTCTTTAGCCCTTCTTTTTAAGGTTGGTTTTTGAGTTTACTGAAGTCCCTTTACTGTTGTTTATCCAAGAAGCTGTGTATCTGTCCTTCAAATTTGAAGGATACAACTCTAGGAACTAAGTTCTGAGTATGTGTGAACTCATGACAACTTGAGTTTTCTAAAGGAAGGAAAATTAGAGCAGATAGAATAACGTGCCTTTTTATACAATTAGCTGCATCGATCAGTCTAAATCTCTTTAGCATAATAGATAAGGTCTTTCTGAACTAGTTTGTAGTCTCCACACTCACTATTGTCCCATTTTCCATATTCATCAAAATCCCTTGTCATTCATATGTGGTTGAAGTTCGTAGGGGCTTGCTCTATTTTTGCTAAACAAAAATTTCTGCTAGTGTTTATATAATATTTGAATTCTCTAAGTAAAAAAGTGAAAAACATTGGAGGGCATGTTATATTTTAAAAGAAAATTGGAGAAAAGTTGGACCTATTGAATCAGCCTTTACGATACATGTTATACTTCTTGGTTTAAACACAATGCATACACACTTTTTGAGCACAATATTATAGGCAAAGGAAAAGATTTTCAGCTGAAGGAAATTTATATAGATTATACAAAATTAATAGTATTTAATAAATGAAAGTAGAACTCTTTAAAGACCAAACCTTATTTATTTATTTATTTATTTATTTTTTTATTTATTTATTTATTTATTTATTTATTTTTGCTTTTTTGGGTCACACCCGGCAATGTTCAGGGTTACTCCTGGCTGGGCACTCAGGAAACATACCTGGTGGTGCTCAGGGGACCATATGACCAAACCTTTTAACGTTTCTGGAAAACCAGCCTTTCTCCATTCCTAATCTCCATCAAGAGTATTTACTCAACTTTGCACAGTGTATCATAACTAAAGCCAAGATTCATTTTTCCTGTCAAGAGCACAGTAGAGATGAAGATTGTTTTACTCTAAATCTGAAATCATGAGCAGAATTATTCCAAAAGACATTAGACTTCTTACCTACTGGGATTTTATTTCTAAATTCTGGGTAGCATGGTAAGAACACGCCCTGTACTCTTCTCAAAAGTACATCGGACACTTTAAAGTGGAGTGGGTAACATTTTCAAATATTCTTATCCCTTTGCTTTCTTCCTTGTAGTGGCTAAATAATTGATAGCTGGTTTTCTCTTACTCCCAAACGAAATTCAATATTAAATTTGTGACTGCTTAGGACCTCAATTTGTGCAATCAAATTTGATTATTCAGTTTAAGAAAATGGATAGCTCTTTATATTTAAAAAAATTTAAAAAAAACAGATAGTTACACATGCAAATACTTCCATTGCAGTTTTATTATATAATACTACACACACCATCCTTATGAATGTAGAAAAGAAACATTACTGACAACAATCGTCTAGGAACATTCCTGACTTGTTCCTGGAATAAGCAAAATCATTTAACATCTAAAATTTCATTGACCTTAAACATGCATACTCTAAGTGGGAAGTCTTTAATGTAGGTGAATAATTTGGTGGGGTTTTGATTTTTAGAAAATTAGGCAGAGCTTTACCCTTCAGGAATTAAATTGAAGTCATAAGTGCATTTCTCTATATCAACTTTAAAACTTTCAGGTGATAGCTTTAATTCTTTATCTTTTATCTTTCATCCCCAAAGACAGGTTATCTTCTTTTATTCCTAACCTTGAAAGAACATTTTCATAAAAAAAATGCACCAAAGAATTTAAAACGCTGTTAATATTCATGCATGCAGTTTTCTAATCCACATGCTCCTCCCAACAGCTCTCCCCATGCCAGCTTTTGTCTTGCCAGGGTAAGCTTCATTCTGTACACCAGTTCTTAGGTTTTGTGCTTTTAGCTACTTGTTGTTACCTTACTCTATATATTATGTTTCACATATACTACAACTCATTCTTCCCATTGTATCTTTCACTTTTCTTCAGACTAACTTTACTCAGCAGGAGTCTTCATGTAGGAGCAAACGGCATGACTGTAACTTTCCTCAGCTTCAAGTAGTCTGTTGTGTACATATTCATAGTTTCTTTACCTGCCACCTGTTCTTGTAACATTGATCTGTTTCCATGTATAGATATTGTGAATTGTGTAAGGGGAACTCAGCATTTAGTATAGACAAAGATATTTACATGTCAAACCCTAAATGTCTGTAGAGCTGAGCCACACTGTGTGTGAGAGAGAGAGAGAGAGAGAGAGAGAGAGAGAGAGAGAGAGAGAGTTTGGGACATTAGTGCTGGCAATAGGGCCCTGGTGGAGAGACGGGTGTGAACACTGTATGACTGAAACCCAATTATAGACAGCTTTGTAACTGTGTCTCTCATGGTGGTATAATAAAAAAAAAGAAAAAAGGAATTCTCATCCTTTACTTTCGGGGAATGGAGACTGGCCCAACCTTTTTAGAAAACAATATAGACATTTATTTAAAAAACTGAGAATCGAGCTTCCATATGAGCAAGTAATTCCTTTACCTGATGTCGACAGCCAGGGCCCCCAAAACTCTATTAATATTTTTCACACGCATTCTATTTTAAATACTTTAACATTAACCAGCTCTACTTATTCAAATTCTGCTTCTTAATGCATATTTGTTGTTGCTTGAATGTGCCAGTGTCTGATGCTGCCACTGTGCTATTCTGATTGACTTAATGATGCTCGCTATGCTGTTCATTACAATCCAATCACTTCCAAGGAAGGAATTAAGATGTCAGACATAAAAAATTGAATAGAAGGCAGAGGTTAATTATAATGGCTAAAACTATTTACATGTAGAGTTATTTTTTTCCTTTCAGTGCTTGTAGAATTTGTACCATTGTTAATGGACTTGGGGAGACCTATTGAGTGGTAAATAGGCATTGTATTAGATCTTAGTAATCAATACTAATGGGAAATGAAATTTATGGGCATACTCTCAACTTATTTGAGTCTTTGTTCTTCCATTTTTAAAAATTGTCTACTTTTGACAAAGATTGTTTTGTCTAAGCATTGCATTGAATATTTACACAAATTTTAGAGCCTGATTATATCCATAAAAATCTTGTTTATAATTTAATTTCACCAATGATTCTTTAAAATTGTTAAATAATAACTATTGTTTTCCTGATTATCAGGTACCAAAAATTGCACATTATGGTTCTAGTAGACTCCTGCTTCTGCTTTAATTTTAGAACATTAATGTATGCATCATTTTTCGATGAGTTTAGTCAAATTAGAGTGCATTGAAAATGTCTTACTTTTTGTCTTTTTTGGGTGCCATATGCAATGGGGTTCAGGTCTTATACCTGGTTCTGCATTGATGGATCATTCCAGATGGTGCTTGGCAGACCATATGGGGTACCCAGGATTGAACATGGGTAGGCTGTGCACAACACAATTGCACTACTCATTACTAAAGCCTGGAGTGCACCCAAGTTTTGAAATGTGCTACCATCTATTCTCTTGTACTAAGAGCAATTTGTATTAGGGTTTTATAATTCAGCTAAGATTTTTAATAAGACTAAGTAGAAAAGTGAATCCTGTTGAATACATAGTTTGAGCTAGTGAGAGGGTTATCTTCATTTGTGTAATTGTCAATGAACGTGTAAATAATCTATGTGAACTAAATAGAAATATAAGATATATAAGTGAATAAAAGGCTAGCATAGGAATAGTAAAACAGAAAGTTGAAAATTCATTTTTTAAGAATCTACACTTAATCAAAAACATAGACACTAATATTTTCCTTTTCTAATAACATTCATAATTAAAGTTGTCCAAGATCAAATGCCCAGAGTGCATGCAGCCATAATGTACTTTGCAGTAATTGAACTTACTATTTCAGTTGAATGTCATAATAGTATGAAATTAGATTTGAATGGCTCAAAGTTAAATAACTGCCTTCATTTTTAATTAGTGTCTAATTGACACAGATTTGTTGGCATGACTCCTGTAGCAAGAGCAGAAGGCATGTCCACAAGCTCCTAAGTGTTAGATAATTAGGGAAAGTATTTTAGTTAAAACGATCTGACAAGACTGTTTGGAAGAAGAGGAATCACAAGGAGTCCAAGACCTATTGTTGGGTACTTGCAGAGAAATCGAAGGATATCAATTAATGATTCTTATCCATGTCTTCCTGGCTCCATATTATACATATATTGAGCAGAATACATGTCAATACATGCATTAATCAAATTAATACATGCATTAATCATATTAAAACTCCCTCCAATATAGGGTCTCATTTATTTGGAAAGTTTATGGATGCCATTTCTTCCTGCCTAGTTAACTTTTCTAGCCAGCACTAGGGCATGGTGTCAGCGATGAGTTGAGGCAAATCACCTAAGATTAGATTATAGTTTGAAGAGAAATATCCTTATAGAGAATATTTTAAAGAGATAGTGGAAAAGAAGTAGGGGAGAAGAAGTGAAAGGGTGGGATAGTAAGTGAGTAACAAAATCTCCAACAAAGTGCAGGAAGAGAAATTATGTAGGATTCTGAAATGAACTGCACCACAGATGGATAAATTTAATATTTATATTTATATAAAAGAACCTTAACCTAAAGGTTTTGTTAATCTTTAAGATTTATCATTGTTGGGGCCAGAGTGACAGCACAGCAGTAGGACTCTTGTTTAGCACACAGTTGACACAGATTCTATCCTCATCGTCCCATATGCTCCCCCAAACCCCACCAGGAGTAATTCCCAACTATAAAGCCAGGATTAACCCCGAGCATTGCCAGATGTGCCCTCCCAAAATAAAATGTATCATTGTCTTAGAGAAACAGCATAGGATGGTATTGAACTACTTTATGCAAATAATTTTAAGTAGGTTAAACTAAAATTCTCTCTTTGCTCAAAAATCTCTGATTCTCCATGGAACTAAATGTAAATTGTAACTAAAAATGTGAAAAAATAATTTACTCAAATTACTATAAACTTTATATAAATTCCTCTTCCCAGACTTTTCTCTGTTGTCCTTGTTTTCATCTCAAATAATAAATTGATCCAAGTTAACCTAAGACTTAATATTAGCATTTTAAACTGTAAACCTCATTGATTTTGCATTTTTATTTTAAACATTTTCACAAATTCTACATATGCATGCAAATCTAACAGTTTTCATCTTCTCTGTAGCTCCCTGAATAATAAAGCTAAAACTAACTGACAACTCTTCATATTCAAAATCTTGAACATTGACACTTATGGTAGATTATATACAATTTAAAAATTATTTACAAAAATGAACCAAAATGCACTGCCACTTATAGACTACAAATATTGTAGTCTATGGGCCAATTTGAATTCAAAAAATTCTGTCAATATTGTTTATCTTTTTTTGCTGGGCAGACAAGAAGCCTAGGAGCAGAGGAAGTCTCTTTAAAGATGGAACAGCCCTTTGGGGGGAAATGTAAAGTCATTCCCAAATTTCCATGGAATGTATGTCCCCCTGGAAGAATAAGGCCATGCTCCATGGCCCTCCAGTTTGTCATCAGACAGTACAGTCATTAATTTCACACGTCTTTGACTTCATTCTTCATTCTTCACGCTTCATTCTTCGTTCAGTAGAATGACCCTCCATTCTCCTACTGTGTTGATTGATCTTTGTTGCAGTCACTTGGGCTCTCCTCCCTCATTACAGCCAGTTGACCTGCTTAGTTCTCTTTGCTTTCTTCTCTCACCTGGCCTCAGTATACTTCGTCCTCATACAACACAGTCACAGAAATGTATTCTTTAATGTTCAGCAAATTATCTGCTTTTAAGATGTATTAAAAACCATCTATTCCCATCTCTCTCTTTTTAAAAAATATTTTATTATACCACTGTTAGATATACAATTACAAGATGTTTATGTTTGAGTTTTGGTTCTACAGTGTTCCAACACCCATCCCTCCACCCTTTCCCATCTCCCATCACCAATGTCCCCACCGCCCTCCCCCTTCCCCCAGCTTGCCTCTATGGCAGGTTCTTTATCTCCTCTCTCTCTCTCTCTTCCTCTCCTCCTCTCTCTCCTCCTCGCATCCCTTTTCTTACACATTGTAGATTGTAATATATTATAGAACATGATTGGTTCCACTAGTTTGATATGCCGTGCAACTTGGGGAGAGCCCGATGACAGCTCTCCCCCCATGCATGTGAGTCTATGCATCATGGCCGAGAGCCCCGAGGCAGTTCGTGGGTGGGGCCACCAGGCCTCCAGGATGGGTCAGAGAGGGGAATGGGGACCCGGCTCCATCTCCAGGAATGCTCGATTACTTCTGCCTCTGAGAGCCGCCTACCTGGGCTCAAACTTGGCTGCTCTGAGCTGGTCTTGAGATCAGCGTCTCTCTTGCAAGGGTTCTGATGAGCTGTCGGGTCTGGACCATGAAATGGCTACTATTTATGGTGAGTAAGTCTCATCGGGCTGCTTCTGAGGCCCTACAGAGGTGATGGGCCAACACCCAAAATCCCATCTTGCCTCTTGGGAGCCTCCTGGTCAGCTGAGCTAGAGGAGAGCTGGATGGCAGCTCTCCCTCTTGTGTCTGACTTCCCATCTCTTAATCCTTCCTTCCCAGGTCCCAGTGTTCATATCCTGGGGTTTCTACTCTACTCATATAATGACTATAGTATGATATGCTAGAATATAATACTATATTATATAATAATCAAATATTTTAAAATAAAATATTTTTTAAAAGAGAGATGGGAATAGATGTTTTTAATACACCTTAAAAGCAGATAATTTGCTGAATTATATGCTATATATAGCATATAATGCTATTTAGCATTTCTGTAAAAGTTACTCTTTTGTATATTTATATATTTTATACTTGCACATTTATATATTTTGTAATTCTATTCTGTAGAAAATTTTATGGCTCTGTTTTAGTACCTGCATTTCCAAATAAGACTATCAATAACTGTTATCCCATAGATAGTACTTTTATGAAAGATGGTGTGCAAAATGGTGAGTGCCTGGTAATTCTTAGGGATATTCCTGGCTGGCACTCTGGGATAACTCCTGTCAGGCTCAGAGGATCATTGGGAGTGCTGGGGATAAAATCAGGGTTGGCTGCATGCAGAGAAAATGCCCCTATCCTCTGTACCATTGTTCGGACCCTTAATATGTAGTTTATATTCTTACAAACTTTTTAAGCACACATCAACTGTAAAATATTTAATTTAACAGAGATATGATGTAAATCAAATAGTGCAGTACTGTAATGCTAAAAGGCTTTTTTGTTTTGTTTTGTTTGCTTTTTTGGGTCACACCTGGTGATGCTCAGGGTTTACTCCTGGCTCTGCACTCAGGAATTAACTCCTGTCACTGCGTGGGGGACCATACAGGATGCCAGGGATTGAACCCAGGTTGGCCGTATGCAAGGCAAATACTCTATCCCCTGGACTATTGCTCCATCCCCATAAAAGGCAGTTTTGAGGAGAAATAAGTTATAATGGAAAACATGTTTTAGTGTAAGCAAATGCTCCAATTCATTGCTTTAGTACCCATTATTGTTGATTTACTAGTGACTTTATGAGTGCCCACCAAACTCTTTTCTAAAGTGGTAAAGGTATTTCCAGTTATTTTTTAAATTTTATTACACCACTTTTAGACATACAATTGCAATATGCTCATGCTCGAGTTTTGGTTCCAGTGTTCCAACACGCATCCCTCCACCCGAACCCATCTCTTTTTATGAGCTGATAATTAGGGTGCATGTTTGTGCAACACCTATGATCAGGACTCCCATCTCTGTGCACAGCGGTCACTCTTGGAGATGCTATGAGTACATGTGATGACAGGGATAGAACTGAATTTGGCGAGGGCCAGGAGGACTGAGGACGAATCCATAATTGGAAGCGTGTGACAAGTTGGGGATTGGTGGTGGAATTTAGGACAGAGGAACAACCACTCTGACAATTAAAGTTGAAGTCACACACTCTAAACAAGAACTGAGTGCTGAAAGGAAATGTTTAGTACCTATATTATAAACCATAATGTCCAAAAGTGGGGGAGGTGAAGGAAAGGAAGGAGAGGGACATAGCGAGAGAGAAACACAGAGAGACCAAGAGAGAGACAGAGACAGACAGACAGAGTCAGAGAAAGAGTCAGTCAGAGAGAGTATGCTATGAGAGTGCCATGGAGGTAGTCTGAAGGTGGAGTGCTGGTGATCGGGAAACTTGGGATATTGGTAGTGGGAAATGCACAATTATGAAGAGACAGGAATTGGAATATTGATGACTAAAACCGAATCATGAATAACTTTGTTATTGTGTATCTCATGGTGATTCAATTACAAGAACTAGAACCCAGTGTAAGGCAGGAGCCTTAATCTCTGTGCTATTACTCTAGTCCTTGCACTCCTAATTATTGCTCTACGTTTTTACAAGTATTTGGTTTTTGTTACTGTGTTGTTTTAATTTTGTCCTTTCTAAGAGATGTATATCATATTATATAGTTATATTCAGCATCTGTTTATATATCTTATAACTCCTCTCTGGTGCATTATTTATAAGTATCTTAATAGTTTATGGGGCTGGGAAATAAAGCAGGTGAGGCATTTGCCTTGATGCAGCTGACAGGGTTCCATTGACCCCAGCCCCACCACTTTTATGTAATTGCTTTTACTATATAAGTCTTTGATCTAGTTTAATTCTTCTAATATGGAAGATTCAATTCTTTTTTTTCAAAAAATATGACTATCTAGTTCTAGAATAATTTCCTTCAAATCTATCAAAAAAACTCAATAATGATTGAATTTTCATCGTTCTTTTGGGCTATTTTTGAAATGCTAAGACTTGGCTATGTTAGTTCTTCAACTTTGATCTTCAGCTCTATATTGTACAATTTAAATATTTTTGTCTTTCACACATATTTTATTATTATTATTATTGTTATGCTTTTTGGGTCACTCCTGGCCATGCTCAGGGATTACTCCTGGCTCTGCACTCAGGAATTACTCCTGGCGGTGCTCGGGGGATCATATGGGATGCCGGGAATCAAACCCGGGTCAGCTGCATGCAAGGCAAACGCCCTACCACTGTGCTATCGCTCTGGCCCTTCCACACATATTTTGGTATCTACTTATCATTAATTAAGTCTATACATCAAACCATGCATTGGCATCAATAGCAGTAGATTTTAATCCATAAACTTGTAATAACTCATGTTAATCTTCATTGATTTGTTTTAGCTGTGGTATGTATACACACATACATACACACATATATACAGTGTGTATATATATGCATACACCATACATATGCCATGCAACCTATAAATGCTATTTGCTGTATATGTGTGTGTTGTGTTTACATATAACCTATATATATGTTATGCATATATACACACACCCCATATATATGCCATACAACCTATAAATGTTATTTGTTGTATATATGTGTGTTGTGTTTACATATCACTTGTATCACTTGTCTTCCTGTTGTTCATCAATCTGCTTAAGTGGGCATCAGTAAGGTCTCCATTCGTTAGAAATGAGGTCCATTATTGTTAATGGTTTTGGCATATTGAATACACCACGTGTAGCTTGCAAGGCTCTGCTGTGGCTCGGGGTTCATCCTAAGGGGCCCAGTCTCTTTCTTTTTTTTTTTTTGCTTTTTTTGGGTCACACCCGGCAATGCTCAGGGGTTACTCCTGGCTCTGCACTCAGGAATCACTCCTGGCGGTGCTCGGGGACCATATGGGATGCCAGGGATCGAAACAGGTCTGGTATGGGCCGGCCACATGCAAGGCAAATGCCTTACCTGCTGGGCTATCACTCCGGCACCCCCAGTCTCTTTCTATGTCAGATCATCAACCATCCAGGAACCACGAGGCAGAGCCCTGGGTGTAGACAAGCCTGTCTCCTCTCTGCCATCTGCTGACGCAGCTGAGCACCACAGTCACAGCTGCAACATTTATATATATATGGTATGTATACACACACACACCCCATATACATGCCATACAACCTTTAAATGTTAAATGCCGTATATGTGTGTGTTGTGTGTATATATATGTGTGTATATATATGTATATATATATAAAACCTATATAGGTAAGATTTATATAGGTTGATTTTATATATATGTATGTTAGATTTATAACTATCATTCATACCTATTACAGTATTACAATTAGTATTTTAAGTTTTCTATTAATTCATTATAAATATATAGAAAAATAAATATTGTAATTTGACTCTAGTAAATTGACCTTGATTGAGTCTTATAGCTTTGATATAATTGCTTTCCTCATTATAGGGGAATCTTTTTCAAAATTACCTTGGATTTCCTATATAAATGCTCTGCTATTTTTGAACAGAATTTTTTTTTACTTCTTCGTTTTTAATCTTTAGTTTTCTTTTTTGTAAAATAGTTGCTCACTTACCAATGCTGGACAATGTGGACAGTCCCTCTGTTGCTCAAGGCTTTGCTGTACCAAAGGGATTGAACTCAAGACCTATGAATCTCAGCTCTCTACCTGGCCTCTTTGCTTTTCTTTTATTCTTCACTAGATAAAACTTTTGTTGTGGTCTGTGATAATTAAGCCTCATAGAATGACACAGCAAATATTCTTTTTTGATTTCTCTGTGAATTTTAAGATTATTAGTTTCATATCATTACATTTGCAGATGTTCATTTTTATCATACTATAAATTTACCTGTCTCATTCTCTATTTTTCAGTTTTATTTATTTGATAGTCTATATTTTCAGACTATTTTTTAAAAATTAGTATGATGTCAATATAGCTTTGTCAGTTTGGATTCTATATTACTAGTTGGAGAATGTTATTTTTGGCAATTAACTATGATTTAGAATAATAAAGTCACTCGGAAAATGAAGACTTTATATCTTCTGAGACATTAAATAACATTAATGCTTCTACTTTTTGTTTATTTTCAGTTTTGGTTTTAAGTAATAATGTTTCTTCTGCAGCTAATGACAATACAGACTCATATTGTACTGATGCGTCCTGAAGAGTAAGAATAAAAGTTCTCAACTTGTTTCTAACTACAAGTTGAGCTATTTCTGAGCTTTAGTTCTGCCCAAAGTTCTAAAATCAAATGTCCACCTAACTTAATTCCCTGGCTTTATCTTTTCCTGCTGTGATTCTTTGTTGCAGGCATTGATTTCCCTTTTCACCATCTGTGAGCAATTAGAGCGTCAATATCCACTTTTCGCACACTTTCACCTAACATGCATTTAAGGTCAGTATTGATTATAATATGCTCATGAATTTCATGCATTTACCCTTTTTGAGGAAGGAATTTAGATGTTTTATTTCCTTCACTTTGGAAAATTTCTTATTGCTTCCTGACTTATTGATACATTGTTTTATCTGATAACTGCTAACTTCTTTAGGCCAATTTCATGACTTACCTCTTTATTTCATAACATAATTAATGTAAATAATTACAAGAATTATTATTGAAGAAAATAATTGTTCAGCATTTGTAAATCATAAAATTTATTTACCTTTTAATTATTTTTATTATGGCCATATGAAACCGTTAATAAAAAAAAGCAGCTACAACATGACTTAGCCTGTTGTCAGTGCAGGGTTTATTTGTGGTTGTTTTAAAGTTTCATCTTTATAAATATGATTCTGACAATCTAATTCACAATTTTAATATGTTACCTTATAATACTTATAACATTTAAAAAGATTTTGTCATTTAAAATTTTATTCTAATCAGGGTGATAATAGCCTTCCTCCATCTTCTTTATTGTCTCATGTTTCCCAGTAAAAGACAAAGAGTACTATTACAATTCATTTATTGGAAAGGAAAAAACTACTTTTTTTTTTTTGCTTTTTGGGGACCATACTCAGCAGTGCTCAGGGCTTACATCTGGCCTGGCAATACACTCAGAGATCAGTCCTGTGATCTGGGACTGCATCGGGATATATAACATATATATATATAAAACAATGAAGGGTGAATCCAGGTCAGCTGCATGCAAGGCAAGTGCCCAACCCACTCTACTAGAACACCAACCCAATTATTGGAGTAATTTTGATGCTGTTTCAGGAACAGGTAATTATACTCAGTACTAGAATATCTGTACTGAGATTCAGAGAGGCTACTACCAAGAGTATATCACCCACATGGCAGAACCTGGCCAGCTACCTGTGTTATATTTGATATGCTGAAAACCAATAACAATTATAGACCTTATTCCCATGACCTGAATGAATGGTTTGAGGCTCTTTGTTTTCTTGGAGCGAGCAAATGCCCTTGGGCTACACTAGCATGCAACAGGAATAATGGATATGTTAATGGTACCTGCTTGAGCAAATCGAAAAACAGCAGGAAGACAGGTGATACAAGTGATGCTAGAATATCATTGTCTGTTGACAAAAAATTGTCTTAATGATCCAAAATTTTCAGTGCTTATTATAGTGGCTAAGGTTGGGTAAAAGAGATATCAAATTTCAGGTACCAAGTTGATAAATAATAAAAGAAAGAGATCTAAATTTCTTTTGTGATTTATAAAATGAAAGAGAACACTGATGAAATAACTCGCCAAAGAACCAGGTTTAAACCATACATCTTTATAATTGTGTGTTAACTCAATACTTGTAGAATGAAATAGGTACCTTCTAATTCTACCACTTATTCATTTATTTGTTCAATTGGATGATTCCCTTTCAATTTTTCACTATTGGTAATCTTGTGAGAGATTCCTCATGGTGATCTGACTGCTTTTCTATTTGGTTTTGTATGCTTAATTTATAAAAGGAGGAAGTTGCTCCTGTGTCTGGTTTGTTCCACTGTTTTACTAAAATATAAGCTTTATTTTTAATTCAATCTTTTTTTTACCACAAGTCTTTAATGGTCCCTGCCAATATGAAACTTGTATTAATATGTTCCAGTTAAAATACATTGGAAACTCATAAAAAGTTAAGGCAGTATATAATTGTATTAGGGTTGCCCAGAGTAATATAAGAAATCGAACATGCGCGTGTGTGTGTGTGTGTGTGTGTGTGTGTAAGAGAAAGAGATGGGATGGGTGGTGGTGAAGGGTCAGTGGGGACTAGAGAGTAAAAACTGGTGGGCACAGAGTTTTTTAGGATAGAGTGGAGATGGACATTCCACATGTGTATTATTCAGATCTTTGGCATTCATTTCTGTAGTACATAGTAGCATTCATTAATAGTGTATATATTCACTGTTAATTTCATTCATGAACATTTAGTATATTTTCTTTTTCTATCATAATATCCTTTTTTCTTCTAATAGATTTGGAAACCAATAAAATGGCTGTTCTATTTGCTAATAGATACCCCTATATTTATGCATTTGAGACCTTTCCTTGTGTAGTTCTCAGGGATATATTGACAGATGGGTCTACAAATATGTTGGAACACTGATTAATAAGCTAAAGGAGACTTTTCTGATTTCTCTACCACCTCTCCTTTACTACAGCTCATTTCAGATATCAAAGCTATATTTTTCTAGACATTATTGGTTGCTTGGTCTTCTGATGGGTTTGGTGGTTGGGTGTGGTAGTGGTGGTGTTCTTGGGGAAAGTGGGATGGTTCGTCTGGGTTTCGGAGTGCTTGCTGGAAAGGGGCTATATAGCCGGGGTGCGTTTCGGGCTGCAGGTCCAGGTCGGTTTCCAAGGGTGTTGTGTGTGGCGGGGGGAGGTTCATGTGTATCTCTGTTAAAGAGGATTCTTTGGTTTTGGGGGTGGGTCGTGGGTGTAGTTGTTTGGTCTGGGGTGGGTGTATTAGTGGTTTGGTGGGGGAAAGTTAGTTTAGTTTTTTATTTGCTTGGCAGTGGTGTTCTTTAAATTTTTCGATGTTGGGCGCTTTCTAGTACTTATAGTGTCGTGTGGATCTGATTACTTTCATGGGGAAGGAGGGGTCAAGTGTTTAGGGTTTTTTTGGTTAAGTAGGTTTGTCGGTGCTTCCCTCATTTAGACGTGACTCTCAAGTCTAAAGGAGAGTGCCAGGACTAGATTGAGTTACCAGATTCAGTTTTCTAGAAATTCTCAATAGTGGACATGATCTAAATCTCTAAATTTCACTGGAATTTTGGGAAAAAAAATGGTCCATTTGGATGGACCGAAGTGAAAAATATGTAAGCCACATCACCCCTTGATACCGGTAATGTATACAATTTGAAATTAAGTTCATAACTCTGAAGATAAGGAAAACGATAACTTGAACAGTGGTGAATTCATTAGAACAATGACTTGTGAGCCATTAACCAGTGCTTTTTTTTAAAGAAAGTGCAATTTTCATATAAACCAATATAAATCCATATGATGGTTCCTTGCAGTCAAACTATATTTCAAAAATTTGTCTTCATGTACCTGGCGTCCCTCCTTTTCATAAATTATCATTCTACTCCAGCTTATTATATCAGGCATATCTGAAGCATCTGTAGTTTTTCCTCAGCCTTCTTACACTGCTCCCTCTTTGGCAAATCTATCAGTATGAATGACTTTATGCTGATCTCTTCTGGAAACGAATTGTGTTAAAACCATCCCACACACCTCTCACTTTCTGCCAGGAACTTCCATGTTGACATGTAGAGAGTGACACTGTGAAATCTTGTTTAACAACCACATGTACACATCGGGACCATGAGTCATGAATTTCCTATGAGACAAGCCTCCAACTAAAGTGGGTAAGAGACACTGTCGGGGAAGATCACTGGCTGCATCTTCATTGGCCAGACTGGCCTCAGACAAACTGTCTGCTCAGTCCTTGGATTCATACTTTATCTTTTTCCATCCCTCACTTTCTTTGTCTCCCACTCTTATTAAATGGAAGTATTGCTAGCACTAGTAGCAATACAATTTTGTTCTCATTTCTGTAAAATGTGGGTTAATATACTTGAATCTATATATGATAATAGAAATCAGGTGCCAAAGTATGAGTCAAAATGTGATTCCTCAAAAGTCTAAAAATAACAGGTATTCTATTACTGATGGTAATTGGAATAAAGATAATTCATGTTTTACACATCACTTGAATCACTTGAATCCCGTTATTCATCGATTTGCTCGAGCGGGCACCAGTAACATTTCCATTGGACCCTATTATGTGCCAATGTAGCCCAATGGCATCTAGTTGATTCAGGAATATGAAGAGCCTCAAATCGTTCCTTCAGGGTCTTGACAAGGAAGTCTGACCATCTTGTAGGTGGGCGGCCACGTGATCTTTTGACATCCCGTGGGATCCAGTCAGTAATGGATCTAGTCCAGCAGTTGTCTCCAAATCGCATTACATGTCCAGCCTATCTGATTTTCGATGCCTTGGCAAACGAGACAGCGTCCCTGATTCTGGAATAGCGACAGAGGTCAGAACTCCGATTCCTTCCCTCACTTGAGTGAGGCGTGATATTCCAAGCATAGCTCTTTCTATTCCTCTCTGGGAGACCCGAAAAGGATTCTCATCCTGCTTTCTGTAGGGCCCAGGTCTCTGAGGCATATGTTAATGCAGGGAAAATGGTGGAGTCAAAGAGACTCTGCATTTGAGAGAGGATTAACTCTAAGTTGGCCACATGAGAGACAAATGGTCTAACCACTGTCTTGTTTTATTTTGATTTTTACTTTTTGTAAAAATCATGTTTTACGTGCCAATTGGGGGCGGGAGGGATGTGTGGTGGGGGGGGGGGGGGGGGGAGGGGGGGGGGGGGGGGACTGGCGGGGGGGGGGGGGGGGGGGGGGGGTGGGGCTGGGGGGCGGATGCATCTTTATATTATAAGACATTTCCGGTGTTAATTAATTAGCATATAATGTAGGAAGAATGTGTAATACTATTTATAGTCCCTAATTAAACAGGGACAATGATAATTAGGAAAGATATATTTTCGTTGAAAATATGAAGAAAAACATAGGTGATAGGCCAAGGAAATCAAGTCGAACATAAAATATACAAAAGGAATATACAATAAAATATACCAAAAAGGAAGCATAAAATATACAAAAAGGAACATAAAATATACAAAAAGGAAAAAATATTTTTTTCCTTTTTGGGTCACACCTGGCAATGGTCAGGAATTACTCCTGGTGGTGCTCAGGGGACCATATGGGATACCAGGTATCGAACACAGGTTGTCCGCATGCAAGGCAAATAGCCTCCTGCTGGGCTATTGCTCTGGCCTGAAAATATACTTTACTTTCAAAGTCAGTATAGGTGGAGCACGAGCAATAAAAATGTGGTTCGGGGCCAGCAATAGTACAGCAGGTAGGACACGTGCCTTCCAGGCAGCTGACCTGAGTTTAATCCCAGGTAACCCATATAGGCCCCCTGAGCACTGCCAGGAGTAACCCCTGAATATCACTGGGCTTAAACCAAAAAGTAAAAATCAAACTAAAATAAGACAGTGGTTAGGCCATTTGTCTCTCATGGGGCCAACTTAGATTCAATCCTCTCTCAAATGCAGAACCAGGAAGAAACCCTGAGCACCCATGAGTAAATCTGCTCCCCAAATAAAAAAGTCAGTGTAGGGCTGGAAATGTAGTTTAAGGATTGAGGCACTAGCCTTGCATGGAGTAAGTGTTGGTTTGGTCTCTGGCATCAGATATGGTTCTTTGACTTCCACTAGAAGTGATCCCTGATCACAGAACTGAGAGTAAGCTGGGAGCATTGATGAGCGGCTGGATTTCCCACTACTACTCCTATAAAAATTTATGTATATCTGATATTTTTTGGAGATTATCTCTTATATCTAATATGTAGACAACTGAAGATCAGGCATAGGATTTTATTAAAGGACAATATAATTTGATCAGGAAACCGTCTAGTCATGAGATCAACAGCAACGTGATAGCCCTTATTGGGAGTAAAGAAAACTGTGGGAAACTGAACCCAAGCAGGAGACATGGAAATAGACAAATTTGCAAATCATGAATGAATAAATTTGCCTAAATCTTTGTCAGCTATATAAAGAACTAGCAACATTTTAGAGAAAATTTAGAAGGACTTTCTTCACAAAGATTCCTCAAAAGATACTCATGTTCTCTTTAAGTTCTTCTCAAACATGTATTTGCCTTCTGATTAAAAAAAAAATGATCACGATCACGGTCTTCCTGTTCATCATCTATTTGCTAGGGCAGGCACCAGTAATATCTCCATATGTCCTTTCTCATGCTAGTAGAACCCAAAGGCATCCGCCTGCTCCAGGAACATAAAGAGCCTCAAACCATTATATTAGGTCATGGGAATGACCTAATATAAATGTTACTGGTATTTGGCATATCAAATACAACACGAGCAGCTTGCCAGGCTTGCCGTGCGGGTGGCATACTCTTGTAGTCACCTCTAAATAAAGCATTTGTTGATGAACCGGTGGCTGCTAGCAGCCGCTGCGAGCCGGGCTGTGATACTCTGGTCTGATGGGTGGAGTTGTGACAAGAGGGAAGTCCGGATGTGGAAGATGGCGGCCTCCATGGTCCGAGTGCAGTGGTGCTTACAATTAATTGATCACAGCCAGTTACAGATTTTAAAAAATAAGACCTCTAAAATCTAGGAATCTCGGTGAATCTGAATGGAAAAGTACAATCTCTGCTACAGGAGGAAATTGCTTATATATTTAGAGAACAAGACTCGATTAAATATATGGTGAGTCTACTGATTTTTCTGGATCAAGGTAGGGAAGGCAAGTAGCGACAGGCAGGGGTTGAGGAAAATGTGCTGACACATAGAACATACACATGACTTCAACTCAAGTTGAGCAGGAACCCTTTGCTTCAGTATATGTGTGTTAGAGCATACTCTGTGTGAATTTTTTAAGGAAATTCTACATAGCATGTAGTATGTTGGGATGGGGGAATAGGATAGAAATGAACATTTGAAAACTTTGAAATGTAAGGTGATAGAAAAATTAGAACATATTTATTAAATAAGATTTTATGTCCCTTTGAGGGTCCAAAGGATTCTATTCATCAAAATCAATTGTATCCATTGGTTTAAATGAGAGTGATAAAAGAAAACTTTACAGTTGGCAAAATTCAATAATGCATGTTGGAATGAGAGATGTTTTCTTTCAAGTGTCAAGGAGAATGGTGAAATATACAAAAATGCAACGTACTGTGAGGTTGATTGTGGTAGCTTAATCACAAGAATTTCTGGTAATAACTGTTATTATTGTTTTTATATTGATTAGATTTAAATATAATTGACTAGGATATTCTATTTCTCAATATTTTTGAGTAGAACTCTAATATCAGTTACACAATGGGAAATATCTCTAACCCACTTATCACAAGTCAGGTCATAACCAGAGTATATTGATTGAATTGGGCACAGGACCCCATTGAGGGAGAAACTTGTAATACCATTGCCCCTATATTCTACAAAATATTCCTCTTACTAAGAGTTCTGGGGGTTGCTTTGACAGGGTAGCTGTTAACTGAAAAGGTATATACAAAAAATCTAGGACCTAAGGCTAAAATAATGTACTTCCAGTACTATAACGGGAAAAGAGTGAGCACAATAGAGGATTATATAATCTCACCTAGGAACACCTTGTTCAAATAAAGGAGGATATTCATTATGTATAAATATGATCAATAACAGCTGTACCATTATTTCCATTTACTATACAAACTATTGAAGGAGAATCAAAGGACAGTTTAGAAATATATAAAATGGGATAATCGGCAACTATCGCCCCATCTGCCTGTTGTCCGTCATCTACAAGCTGTTTACACGAGTCATCCTGAACAGGATTAGCAGAACACTAGATGAAGGACAACCAACCATGCTAGCAAGCAGACTTCCAGAAAGGATTCAGCACAATTGACCATATCCACACAGTAACCAAGCTCATTGAGGTTTGTAGGGAGTACAAGATGCCGCTCTGTCTCACGTTCATTGATTTACAGAAAGCCTTTGATTCTGTGGAGACTGAAGCAGTCATCGAAGCCCTAGCCAAACAGGGTGTTCAAACACAAAACATCAAGATCCTTCGTGAGCTGTATTACGGATACACCACCAGGATCTCACCATTCTACAAAGAAGTGATCATTAATGTCAAAAGAGGGGTTCAACAGGGTGATACCATTTCACCAAAACTCTTCAGTGCCACCCTCGAGAACATCATGCGACAATTAGAATGGGAAGGAATGGGAGTGAAGATAGATGGTCGGCAACTACACCACCTCCGCTTCGCTGATGACATCACTCTAATAACACCAAACATTTGTCAAGCGGCACAAATGCTGGCTGACTTTGACCGATAATGTGGAAAGTTAGGTCTTCAGCTGAATCAAAAGAAAACAATGTTTATGAAAAATGAACTATTTCCAGAGGCCCCATTCACTCTCAATGGAACAAGCATCTCTGAATGCAGTAGTTGTGTGTACCTAGGTTGAGAAATCAACATGCTGAACGACCTAAAACCTGAGCTGCGCAGGAGGAAGAGAGTGGCATGGAATGCCTTCAAAGGCATAGAAGAAATAGCTAAAAGGACAAAGAACCTCTGGCTCCGGGCACATCTCTTTGACTCCACCATTGTCCCTGCATTAACATATGCCTCCGAGACCTGGGCCCTACAAAAGCAGGATGAGAATGCTATTTGGGTCTCCCAGAGAGGAATCAAAAGAGCTATGCTTGGAATATCACGCCTCACTCAAGTGAGAGAAGGAATCCGGAGTTCTGACCCCTGTTGCTATTCCAGAATCAGGGATGCTGTCTCGTATGCCAAGGCATCGAAAATCAGATGGGCTGGACATGTAATGCGATTTGGAGACAACTGCTGGACTAGAGCCATTACCGACTGGATCCCATGGGATGTAAAAAGATCACATGGCCGCCCACCTACAAGATGGTCAGACTTCCTTGTCAAGACCCTGAAGGAACTATTTGAGGCTCTTCATATTCCTGAATCAACCAGATGCCATTGGGCTACATTGGCACGTGATAGGGTCCAATGGAAATGTTACTGGCGCCCACTCGAGCAAATCGATGAATAACGGGATTCAAGTGATCAAGTGATTTTTAGGGAGATGTTATCACCTTCTGTAAAATAAATAATTTACAAACAAGTAGTAACTCATTTTCAAGATCACCAGTAAATAATTTGGCCACAAGTCAAATCATAATTATATAATTACCTTTTTTTAATTTTTGACGTATTCGTCTTTCCCTTTCAAAAAAATCAAGAAGAAAAAACATGTATAGAAAAAAAAAAAAAGCTCCAAGAAAATACAAAGATTTCTTCCTAACAAATTACTTTTTCTAATGTTTTTCATGCTCTTATTCCACTTTATTTAATTTATTTGTAGAGATGAGTATATTTATTCTCAGGGAAAGGAAAATTCATAGAGAAATCTTTATAGGCATATTAAACAAACTTGTGCATCATGGTACAAAGTTCATTTTGGTAATGAAGTAAGCCATGCTTGAAGGATTTTAGCCTTTATACTAAAAAATCAGAGTGAAACTCTGATTTGACCTTCATACCTTAGTTGTTCTTTTCCTTATTTTCATCTCTGCAGCACATGAAGAATATAACTATATGCCTAATTTTTACTGCCATATTTCATGGTATCTTGGTGCAAACTAATGAGGTATCTATATAATAAGCACTTCTCAGCATACTGTGTGAGCTTCTACACATAGCAGTACATGATAAAGGGAAATATCAATTTTGAGCTAATTCAAGGAAATTTTATACAGTTAATTTTTTGTGTGACATTTGGTCCTGGGCTAAAAATCTAATTTTGTTTACACATTACTTGGAATTCATAAGCATAGAAGTAGGTTATGCATGGTTACAAAGTAAGGATGTTAATACATATGAAATTATTCATTCTGTCATTTACATTAAAAAATAAGAATGAATCAGCACACATAGTTCTATTTCATAGAATACTTTGCTTCAAGTAGAACCCCAATTTTTTTTTGGAGTTTAGGGAAAAACTCGTAAGAATACATTTAATAATCTTTTTGTAAAAATCTCCATATGTTATTCCAGGAATGGACTGAAAGGAAACAAAATGTTCTGATGCTTTTTTAGAGTCTGGATGTCTATAGTTCCATTGAAGCATGTATCATGCTGGAGACATTGCACTGGTCACACTGCTCTCCAGGAAACCTGTTTTTGGTTTTTTTTGCCTTTTGGGTCACACCTGGCAACGCTAAGGGGGCTCTCGGCTCGCACTCAGGAATTACTCTGGCGGTCTGGGCCTTGGGTCCGGGATCGACCCGGTCTGCGACCGCGTGCAGGCAAATGCCCTACCGCTGGGCTATCGCTCGGCCCCTGTTTTTTTTTAAGGGCATTCTGGGGTTCAGTAGTTTATATACCTGCAATAGGGAGATACATTTTTCCTTTAAAATAATAGAAGTGCTCCAGTGGCAAAAGGTAAGAACAAATCTCAGGACTGGAACTCCTTGAGGGCTAATCATTAATTATTAAGACCTCTGTACCATAAAGGATTTATATTTGTAGCTAGCTTGAAAATGAGCTTTTTAAAAAAGAAATTAATTTCAGATAATTTAACTGATGGCCTTCATGACACTCAAGAATAGTTGTTTTTTTTGGGGGGCATTGGTTTGGAAAATGTGAGCTGGTGGAGGATGCGTGGGTGTTCCCAAACTGTGTGACAGAGACGCAATCATGAGCAATGCAATGGTCTATCTCAGTGACTCAATTACAAAGAAAAAAGAAAGTAAGTCTAGGTTTTTCCTCATTCATGCGAACTTTGTATGTCCCTTAGTTATACAGATCTATATATTATTGTATTATTCATGAACTCACCTAATAATCTATTAAATAAGCCTTCACTAAACACCACCTTCACTACTTACTGTGTTAAGTGCTACAGTTTATCACAATAAGCAAATATATTTGTAAATGGTCCACAAACTCATGGGAAAGATGAGTACATGGTCAAGTTGTTTTTTGAAACAGGGCATACAGATTCATGTTGTATACGAAATGTTTTGCTACTTCTAAATGCAGTGTATCACTTCACTTGTATCACTTGTCTTCCCTTTGTTCATCGATTTGCTCGATAGGGCACCAGTAACATCTTATGTCCTGTCCCGTGCTAAGGTAGCCCAAGGGCATCTGCTTGCTCCTGGAACATGAAGAGCCTCAAACCATTTCCTTCAGGTCATGGGAATGAGGTCTATAATTGTTACTTGTTTTTGGCATATCCAATACAACACGGGTAGCCTCAAAAAATAATTTTGTGGGCCAGGCTCTGCCGTGGGTTGGTGTGGGATACTATTGGTAATAGGCTCTTAGTTCGTGCATTTACTGATGAACCGCCAACAGGGTAAGGCCTGGGAAAGTGGCGTATAGAAGAGAGAGTAAGGTTCAAAAACCTTAAATTTTAGTATGTGAATGTTCTGTTTTCATCTAGCCTGTGCTATTCAAGCCAGTAATTATATGGTTGTTTACTGGAGTGATTTTGAATGCTTTTTACTTATGTCTTTTGTGAGACAATATGATCTGTAACATTTCAGCTTTGAAATGCGCTAGGGCTACATTACTCAATGATCGTAGTGTTTAATGTTTGCATGAATTATCAGTTATGCTCTCCTGTGTGCCCTACAAATTCTTCTTGCTTCCTCTCTATTAATCATTTCACAGCAACCCATTTTGTCATGAATCCCATGATCTCAATATTGCAGGTAAAATGCAGAATTCTCAGACTTTAACTTGCATGACTTACATAGTTAGCGTCATGTCCTGCTTGATCCATTATTTCTGGTAACCCACATCTAACATGCCACTTGCTTCGCTCACAGCTCCTTTGCATTTTCCTTTCTGCATTTTTCTTCAACCTCAGTCTCTAAGTTCAAGATACCCAGTCCTTAACTCCTTGCATCTCTTGTCTTCTACTTTCAAATAACTTTAACATTTGCATGTCCAGATACTGTTTTCCCCATAATACCAGCACTTTATTGAACATATTCATTGGGATGCCTAGTGAATACTTCATTATCTTCTTAATTTTGGGTCCGCGTGCAGGGTTTCGGCCGCCGGGGGGGGGGGGCCCTTCTTAATATTAACTGATTTTTCTTACAGAGCTTCCCAGTTGTGCTTCTCCTGGGTCCTGGGAACCACTCACAGAGATTCTTAGCCAAAGGATTGAATATTAGGATATAAAGCTCCACGTGTCTAAATTGCTAGGGGTCTGTGGTGAAACACTAGAAGGTGATCTGGGGACCCCCAGACCATGCCCAATAGTCCTGGAGATCTTGTATGTCTGGTACAAAGCAAGGCTTAAGCTAGATTTTGTCATAAATATATGGCTATGGGATATCTCCCCTCTTCCTGGACATTTTAAACATTTCCACATTTCCACACACAATAGAAATCTTGATATTTCTCCTTAATTCTTGGAAGTCCTCCTCATGAGGGCAAATGCCAAGTCATCTTTTCTGTTGCTTAGCTATAAAACCATGAAATTGTGGTTTTCCTCTCTAACATCCCACAGGACATCTGTTTCTAGATGCCCTTTTCCACACTCCGTAACTATGTTCTCTCATATTAGCCACCGCCTCTGTTCTCGTTCAGGCAGAGCACATTAATCTATTTTATCAGTCTCATTTCCAGATTGCTGTGAAACTTTTAATTGGTTCTGTGATTCTAACCTGAATCCCCTCAATCTCTTCTTAATATTCAGTCGGAATGGCAGGCCCTGTTTGCAAGTCTCTATCATAGCCTTCCACTGACTTTCTATTACATTTGGAGGAAGACTCATTATTTTGATTTCTATAGTAACGCCCTCTGCATAAATATCTCTTCAAAACTCTTGACCTCCCTCTCCCTCCATGTGACAAATCTCAGGAATGGGAACTCCTTTAAGGGCTGATCATTAATTATTAAGACTGCCACACCATAAAGATTTACATTTGTAGCAAACTTGAAAAGTGAGCTTTTTAAGAAGTTAATTCCAGACAATTTAACTGTTGTCCTTCATGACACTCAAAAATATAGTTTTATTTGGGGGCCAGTGGGTTGGCGTTGGGAAATGTGCACTGGTGGAGGGATGATGTTCTAACACTGCATGACAGAGACCCAATCACGAACAGCTTTATTATGGTCTGTCTCAGTGATTCAATGAAAAAGAGAAAAGAAAGAGAAAAGAAAATCTGGGTTGTTTTCCTCATTCATGAAAACATTGTGTGTCCCTCAGTTGTACAAATATATATGTATATATATATATATATATTCATGAATGTGTCTTATAATCTATTAAAGAAGCATTTATTTATAATAATGCTTATTTATGAATTACTGGTTACTTCTTCCCATTCTCTCCTTCCTGCCTTTCATTCCTCAACTCCTTCTCCCTCTTCTGGTCAGTACAAATAGGCTAACTCTTGTTTTTGGTTTATTTATTTATCTATTTGTTTGTTTGTTTATTCATTCAATCGTTCAATCATTCAATCATTCAGTCGTTCAGTAGTTCAGTCGTTCAGCCATTTAATCGTTCAGTCATTTAGTCGTTCAGTTGTTCAGTTGTTCATTTATCTATTTATTTATTTTTGCTTTTTCGGTCACACCCAGCGATGCTCAGGGGTTACTCCTGGCTCTTTTGCTCAGGAATTACTCATGGTGGGGCATGGGGGGTGGGGAGGGGACCATATGGGATGGCAGGGATCAAGCCCGGGTCGACAATGTGCAAGGCAAACGCCCTCCCCGCTGTGCTATCACTCCGGCCCAGTCTAACTCTTGTTCCCTAAATGAAGTGTCCTTCGAGACCTTCCTCATGCTGCCTACACATTAGCTGCTCCGCTCCTGCGTTAGTCTGTCTCTTCCTCCTTCCGGTCCGTACTCAAAGCTGCCTTGGTAAGGAGTGACGGGGATACAGACAACTCAATTCCATCCCCTCCCACACACTTCTTCAACTGTGCTGTTGGGTTTGGGTTTTGTTTTCATGTAGTTCCAATTGCTATGTGATACATGTGATATTTATTAAGGTTTGTCTTTTCCACTATCATCTCCACATGAGTCAGTTTTTGTTTTCTTCCTGTGCTATATGATATGCGGGACTTAGAAATAGGGACCCTGCTGTTATACCAGAAAAAAATGTTTATCTTTACTGTATCAAAGGGACTTGGAATAAGAAAAATGCAATTTTTTTACCAATCTAACGTTGAGAAATCAGCAGAATGGACATCCAGTTTATAAGAACTTAAGTGGTAGACTTCTATCAGAGCCTAATCATTAAATAATGATGTATTTCTAGGAATAGTTTGAGCTTGTTTACACAAATTAAATCTTTTCTCTAACCATTTACTATAACTCCCTTTTTGTTTTAAGTTTTGAATGTGGAAAATAAAAACTTTGCCCTTATCGGGGTCTGATTTAGTTTCCCATTTGAAAATACTACAAAAATTAGTCCTAGCCTATTGTAGGCACTCAAAAATATTAGTGAAATAGATGAATGAATGAAGGGATATGTGGGCAGCTGTGAGCAGTGCAGTAGATAGCATAGTATTCCCCCAGAAGCAGACCCTTGAGCATTCTGGACTTACTTGTGTGAGAGAGAAGGGGAGGAGGCAGGGTGGGCAGGGTGGCGAAGGCCGCATGGCACCTCAGCAGAGGCTTAGGACCAGCGCGCCTTTCACCGCCACAGAAAGTCAGTTAATTTATCAGTTTAGGGCTCACACCTAAGCACTGCTCTGGGCTTGCTCTGGCTCTGTTCTCAGATCATTTTTGGTTGGAACTGGAGGACTCTGTTTCAGCCATGGGCAAGGCACTAACCTACCACTCAGTTCCCCAACACACACACACACACACACATCAACCACACACACATCAACCACACACACAAATCAACCACACACACATCAACCACACACACATCAACCACACACACACATCAACCACACACACATCAACCACACACACACATCAACCACACACACATCAACCACACACACACATCAACCACACACATCAACCACACACACATCAACCACACACATCAACCACACACATCAACCACACACACACATCAACCACACATCAACCACACACACACACATCAACCACACACACACACAAATCAACCACACACACATCAACCACACACATCACACACACCACACACATCAACCACACACATCAACCACACACACACACCCACACATCAACCACACACACATCAACCACACATCAACACACACACATCAACCACACACACATCAACCACACACATATCAACCACACACATCAACCACACACACATCAACCACACACACACAATCAACCACACACACATCAACCACACACACACATCAACCACACACAATCAACCACACACTCCCCACCCCACACACACCCCAACTCCCCACACTCCACACCACACACCCCCACACCCACACACACACACACCCCCCCCCCATCTCTCGTCCCAGTCAGGTCACTAGAGTCTGATCTTGATATCTCGATGAGCAGCACTGACAATTCGTAGTGATTTGACAAAGCGATGAGAGCTGAGGCAAATGGTCTGGCGCAAATCTTCTGACCCTCCAAGGGAAGCTCTGAGCTGTTTACCCTCAGGTTTCCTGTATCCTCAGGGGCATTTTTTTCTTAAAGGTTTTCTTGTCCTGGAACAACATGGTTCCCTTGCCTCTCTCTATGCTTACTTAAATGTCACCTTCCCAAAGCAGTGCCATTTCTCTGTTTAAAACTTTCTCTTTTTGAACAGTGTGCTAACAATTGTCGAGGGTACTAATGCCAACCTAGAACTGAGCATTCAATAGAGGCAAAAAATACACATGACAACCCTTTAATGTATGCTCTATAATCCATAGTCTGGGGGGGAAGGAAAAGAGAAAGAGAGAGAAATGGAAAGAAATAAAGAACCTGCCATGAAGGAGGGCTGGGGGGGGGAGGGACGGGACGTTGGTGGTGGGAGATGGGCTGGTGGGATGGGTGCTGGAACACTGTATGACCAAAACCCAAATATGAACTTTTTAATTGTATATCTTTGTAATTGTAAAAAATAAAAAAATAAAAAAAAATTTCTCTTTTTTGAAACTGAAACACATTTTCTTATATGTACACGCAAGGAAGCATGTCTCCTAATAAAACAGGGCTTTTCTTAGTTGTTCCTGAAAAGTTGTGTGTCTCCTAGAACAAGAAAGGAGATCACGATCACGATCTTCCCGTTGATCATCTATTTGCTAGAGCGGGCACCAGTAATATCTCCATATGTCCTGTCTCATGCCAGTAGAGCCAGGGGCATCGGCTTGCTACAGGAACATAAAGAGCCTCAAACCATTATATTAGGTCATGGGAATGACCTAATATAATTGTTACTGGAATTTGGCATATCACATACAACACAAGAAGCTTGCCAGGCTTGTCGAGCGGGAGGCAAACTCTTTTAAACACCTCCAAATAAAGCATTTATTGATGAGCCGCGTGGCCGATGGGCTGGTCTGCTGGGTGGAGTTCTGACGAGAGGGAAGTCCAAAAGTGGAAAATGGCGGCGCCTGTGGAGTGAGGAGCGGTGGTCTGGCTTGTTGTGAGGCTCTGCCGAGGTGGTGGGCCAGGGCTAGAACCCGCCATGCCTCCCGACTGCCTCATGAGCGGCTTTGCACAGGGAGAGCAAGGAACAGCTCTGCCCCATGTAGAAAGAAAGGAGATGCAAACAAATATTATCACCTGTTGTGATTGCCAAACAATTCCACGAGCACATTGCACACTTTTACTTACCTGATACCCAGGGAACTGGAGCTCCTGTGCCTAGACAAAGCTGTATTAATAGGGTTGGCTAAGTAAAACAAAAAACAAAGATCAGAGGATGTGATGGAGGAGTCTACCACTAGAGGGCACTGTGGGATCTCTCTTGTGTTACCTCGCTTGTGTAGGACTGCAAGAACCTTTGGGATGAATGTTTAAAATACAAACAATATGCCTAAACATAAAGGATTATTTTGTTGCTGTTAATGTCTTTGCTTCATTTTGAAAAAACATAGTATGCGAAATAATGTTTTAAATTAGTTGAAATAAAAACATGGTGAATGATAGACATTTCATGTAGAAATACATAGTATCTCTTAAATGTGAAAAGATACTTGATCTGAGTATTTTTTAAAAAATTTTTAAAAGTGCTAATTAAAATGATACTAAGATACAAACTACTGGTGGAAACAGAAATGAGTTTGCTTATTGTGCAGGAAACTGCAATGCATTACAAAGTTATAAATTCATTTACCTTTTGTCCTCTCTGCAAACTTACACATAGAACCTCTGAAAAGTTTCATATGCAGTTTTGTTGTCATTTGTTTAATAATAAAACTTGAAAAATCATACTCAAGCTCCTTGTAAGGACTCTTAATCAGAAGGTGATAGTACTTTTGGCAAACAGGAAATAAGTTACTGAATTCTTTTCTCATATTGTAATCGACTTACTATTCACTTAATGTTATTATTAAGTGAATAATTCTTATTATTATTAAGAAGCTGACGATGCATTACTTTTCGAACATAAAAACATGTCAAGCATCATTTTTTTCAAAAAGTTCATAGTCAAGTAGGAAAACAATGTAGTCAAACTGCTTTACAGAGCTTGTGGTGCCACAAGAAGCAAATTGTGATTGGCCTTTTCCTAAGAAACACTTGAGAAAGCCTTCAGATAATTTCATGGATTGTAAAATCTGAATTGCCATTCACTAGACAAATGGAACTTGAGCCTGATGGTGGAAATTAGGATTGTTTTTAAAGCAAAGGAACTGATACTTATGAAAGCACAGAACTGGGTCTCCCAGGACAAGTGTGGGGTTATTGAGTGTTATGTGTTGATTTGGTTTGGTTGTTGAAGCAGTGTCGCTGCCAGGGTTGTTCATACTAAGCCCTTGGTATTGCAGGAGGAATGTGGTAAGAGGGAAAGAGTTTCTTCCTCGCACTGGACACCTCAAAGTGCCCTGGTCCTGGGTTTCATTAACCAGCTAGTGAAGATAGAATGTTTTCATCTGCCATAGCTGCCAAGGGCTATAATTATTTGAGCTTTGCTCTCGAGCTCAGTCTGTGGAGAGGTATCACTAGAGCCCATGCATACTTGTTAAACAAAGCTGCTTGCTGAGAAATCCCTGATGCGTCTGTCTCTTTCTGCAGTGCCCTGCAACACTGCATGCTCTACATACGTGGCCCAGAAGTCTCCCAGCAATAAAAGTATGAAGTGCCTACGATCACTTATGTGTATAATAGCGATACATGTGATTTAAAAAGTGAACTTATCTGTATCAGAGGTGCCCCCGTTTGCTTGGCCTAATGCCACATTTTCAGAATACATATTCTGTGCCACCACCACCGGACATGTGCCTACACACAGAGGTGGCTCCCTGCTGAAGTCCAACGCTTCTGTAGCTCTCCCTGGACCTTCCTGCCCTTCCCCATCCCACCAAACCGCTTTAGTCTCCATGAGAAACGCTGGTCTGGAGTGGCACTAATGCACTAGGATTCAAACCTTTTATATCTACAAAGCCCAAAATTCTGTTTTAAATTGAGTTATTAATAATCATTATGTCTTATAAGCATCCACTTCTTTATCCATAGAAAGATCTGAAGGCCCAATATTAGGTGTAGTTGAAGAGTTTATACTTAGGGTATAAATCAGAATGTTAGATTGTTAACATTGGGAATAAGAAAGCTAGCAAAAATTACACTAAAAACCTCAAAGTAAAACAGGATTACTTAGCGTAGAATTTTGGATGTGAGTGAGTAAAAATGAGTTTGATCTTAGCCCTACACCCAATCACCTTTTCTACCCACTGAATAGGGCGATCTACTAGGATAGTTACAATGACCGCGGAGGAGCCTGGCTGTCAAGGGAATGTTGGCACCCAAACTCCCACCAAGTCCCAAGCTCTGAAGTAGGGATCTGCGTGTTTCCTGGAGTTCTGCCTTTCCAGCAGATGGAAACTTGATCTTCATTTCTTTCTCGAATGCTGGAGCTAACTTTAAGGGAGTTCATCAATAATTCCCCAGACACAGATTTCCAATGTGGTTTGGTCCACATGCCTCAGAGATGGCCCAGATAGGCCAACAGAGAGAGAGCGAAGATGGGGTAGAGACTTCTGTCCTTTCTGTCCTCTTGTTTGCTTGAATATCCCAAAGATCCTGTTGTTAGCCTGGAAGACCCCTCTCCATCGCCGTCCCCTCTCTGTCGCCAAGCCCTCTCTATCGCCCTCTCTATCGCCGTCCCTCTCAAATGCCATCCCTTTTTCATCACTGTCCCCCTCCATCGCTATCCCTTCTCCATCACTGTCCCTCTCCATCACTGTCCCCATCCATCACCATTCCTCTCCATCACTGTCCCTTCAAAATCGCTGTCCCCTCTCCATCACTGTCCCCTCTCCATCCAATCCCTCTCACTCTCCATCCTCTCTCCCTCATGTCTTATCCATCACCCACACTGTCCTCTTTCCCTCACTGTCCTTTCCTTCAGTCCTTTTCCCTACTCTCTCCTCCCCTCCATCATCTCTCCCTCACTATCTCTTATCCATCACCCTCTCCTCTCAATCACCCTCCTCTTTCCCTCACTGTCCTCTTTCCCTCACTGTCCTCTTTCCCTCACTCCCCTCTCCATCACTGCCCTCTCCATCACTGCCCCCTCTCCATCACTGTCCCCTCTCCATCACTTTCCCCACTCCAACACTGTCCCCCCCCCCCCCCCCCCCCCCCCCCCCAACTGTCCATCACCCACTGTCTTCTCTCTATTGCCCACCCCTCTCCATTGCCTTCTCTCTATTGCCTTCTGTTCATCGCCGTCCCCTCTCCACCACCGTCCCCTCTCAATCGCCGTCCCCTCTCCATCACCCACCCCTAGGTAGCAGCCGCTGCTTCTTTTCTCCTTCAAGCTTACTAGTGATAGTAGTTCCACCTCAGCTTCCCTTGTGGTTTCTCAACATACAGCCCATAGTTGTGTAAATAGGTTCTTTATTAAACTTTCTTCAAATTATCCTAGTTTCAAAGTGCCATCTGTTTTCATTTGGCACCAGATCAACATTTAAGAAGTTATTGTTTCTGTTTAAGTGAGAGCTGGTGAAAGTCTATTGTGGCAGTAGCAGAAGAAATGAAGGCAATTAAATAGATTCCAGAACATGAGAAAAAGCCTGATTTTAAAGAGAATAATAAAAACAATATGATGTGCCTATTTTTCAAGTGACCCTTTCTTACCTTTAGTATGATACTTCATAGGGAAAAAAACTTCAAAATATTGCTAGCAATATGGGAGACAAAATAATAATTCCTAACTTCCAAGTTGATATAAGAAGTTAGGGTTGGAATGCAAAGGTTTCTCTATATGCATTAAATTATGTTGAACTACATTATTTATGCAGATAGTGCATTTAGGTACCAGGTGTTGACTAAAGCAAGCATTAGCACTAAGAAAACCCTGTAGGTATAACAAGGTAAAAAAATATACCCTGAGGTTGGAGTGATAGCATAGCGGATAGGGTGTTTGCCTTGCACGCAGTCAACCCGGGTTTGATCCCCGGCATCCCATATCGTTCCCTGAGCACCTCCAGGAGTAATTTCTGAGTGAAGAGCTAGGAGTAACCCCTGAGCATTGCCAGGTGTGACCCAAAAAGAAAAAAAAAATCTATCCTGGCACATGAGTTAAGAACTGGGGTCACTTACCTGCTAGTTCCTCATTCTGTGATTTCAGGCAGATGGTGAGCATCGGTGGTGATATCAGCAAATACACTCCGCACCAGGGGTTCAGTTCAGATTCCAAATACTGGGGAAGAGGCAAAGACAAAAAAAAAGAATAGTACTGCTTGGCAAACTGTAAGAGGATTGATCATATCACCATCTCTTTTGCATGCTTCCTTAAAAGAGCTGATTGTGTACCTTACTGGAGCAAAGCTTAGCTGTCTGAAGGTCAAGTGGTTCTCAACTTGGGAGTGAAAAGCCCTTAGCTAATTTCATTCATAGACCCCAGCCTTGAGAGTTTGTCAAAGGAATGATTTCATCAAGTGGCCAAGATACTATTTTCATATGTTCTGTGGCAGCAGTGTTCTGGCACACTGCAGGAAATATCAGTGTTCTTCATCTGCATCTCTCAAGTTGAAGAATATAAAATAGGGCAGGCATAAAACTAAAGGAATTGCATTATTAAATTCTATTTCCTTCTGAGATCGCTTTTACTGGTAAAGAGCAGAATTGAGAAAATGAAGTATTCTCAGATCTTGTTCCTGGGGTTTTAAATATATTTTGATTTACAGCCTCCAAGGATAATATATAGAAAATGGCTTTCTAAATTAACACATTGATTACTTAAACCAAATGGTTAAGAATGATTGCACTGAAATAACCTTTTTGCAAGGAACATTTTGTAGGAGATAAAATATAGATGGTCCCTTTGACTTATGCAGGTGCTATATTAATCACTAAAGTGTAAATTATAGAGGTGAAGAGTTTATACTTCTTCCCTTTGTGTTGAGTATTCTGATAAATGAGTGTCTAATGTGACAAGAAAAGATAGCATAATGAATATCTTATTATGCTTGAAGGAAAATGAAAAAAAAGATGACTGACACTCTATTTTGTTCCAGATAGGAATAAAAAGCAAGAAGTTCCTGGCCTGTGATATTCCAACTAAGGGTGTCTGACTGACAGCATGTTGGCACCAACATTGACGGAAGTGATGACTTTCAACTCCAGGTGAGTTCAGTTTTCCAGGAAGGAATGCATATGTCTTTCTGTCTCTTACCTAGAGGTCAAGAAGCAACTACTGAGCTCACCTTTAAAAATGATCTGTTTCATTTCTTTAGAAGATCATAGCTTTGAATTTATATCCATGAGATGAATCGGAGGAGAGGGACAGACACAGAATGATTGCACTCGTTTGTGAGGGATAACAAAAACGTAAAACAAAACAAATATCAAAAGGTAGCAGAAACAAGGGCTAGGAGCTTGGGACCTCAGTTGGAAGCCTGCCTCAACCACTTGGGGAAAAGACAGTTGGGCTACGGAAGGTATCACATCACAAAGATAATGGTAAAGGATCACTCTGTATAAGAACTGTGTGCTGAAGGCAGGGAAAGGCACAAACATGGCGACCTCTCAGTGCACCACCAGGAATAATTCCTGAGTGCAGAGCCAGAAGTAACCCCTGAGCATTTCCAGGTGTGACCCAAAAAGAAAAAAAAAAGAACAAAAAAAAAAAGATGATAATCTCTCAGTATCTGTATTTGAAAACTATTTTTTTTTCATTTTATTTTATTTTATTATTTTCCCCCCAAATTTTATTACACCATTTTAGACATACAATTGAAAGATTCCCATGTAGTGTTTTGGTTCTACAGTGTTCCAACACCCATCCCTCCACCCAAACCCATCTCCCATCACCAATGTCCCCACCTCCCTCCCCCTCCCACACCTCAACTACTTGGCAGGTTCTATATGTCATTTCTCTCCTCTTTATCTCTCCCTCCCGCCAAACTTTCCTGCACATCATGGAATGCAGTGCATTAAAGGACATTACTGTTTCCACTATTTTAATGGACCGCGCCGCCACTTGTGGCCGCGCGACCTGGGCTCAAACTGGTTTTGCTCTGTTAATCTGGTCGTGAGGCAGTTTCCCAGCATCCTGACAGCGAAGGTGGTGGCTAGTGTGGTGGGCGAGTCTCATCCGGCTGCTTCTGGGACCCCCAGAGGTGATGGGCCCACTCCCAAAACCCATCTGTACTCCTGGGGGCCCCATAGTCAGCTGGGCTTGGGGCGAGCCGAGTTCCAGCTTCCCCAGCCACTTGTGAGGCTCTTCATGCTATGGCTGGTGGCCCCAGGGCAGCTCCTGGGCGGGGCCACCAGGCTCGACAAAATGGAGGGGGGAATGGCCGACCCCTGACTCCATCTGAGGAATTCCCAGTGATTCCCGCTTGGGAGCCGCCTACCTGGGCTCGAACTGGTTTTGCTCTGTTAAATCTGGTCGTGAGGCAGTTTCCCAGCGTCCGGACAGCGAAGGTGGTGGCTAGTGTGATGGGCGAGTCTCATCCGGCTGCTTCCTGTATTGCAAACTATTATTCCCATTGGGGAAGAGAGAGAGAGGGAGAACCCTGTTGCAAAAGAGTTTAGTAAAAATAAATAAGTCTACAGAGATACATACTTATTAGCTTACAATAAGGTTAAAATACACTAAGCTCTTTAAGAAAATGAGAGTTAGGTAAAGATATTAATTCCTTTTAAAAATGTATAATGTGTAAAATGTCCAAAAAGAAATAAAATTTGAATTGACCCTGACAGTAAAATATGCAAAAATGAACTTTTACTAGTATATATAATAACAAATTGGACCTGTTTAAATGGATAAATGTACAAATCATACCCACTTGTATAGCTTCCAATTTCATTTGGTAAAAAATTTGGAGTATAAATGATACATATTGTATACATTTAAATATTAATACATTAACTGCAAGCTTAAACAAAGTAATCGATTTACTTATGCTAAATATTCCTATCAAATACTTAGTTTTGTAAGTAACACTGAATTTTAAACAAAAATTACACCATTGTATAAGTAATTGCGATAAGATTATATTGATAAAAACATTGAAAATTACTTACATTTATTACCATAGTTCTGCAGTCCTTTTCTTTATCTGACTTTAATTTATAAATGAACTATGCACTTATCTAAGGACAGTCAACCACACTGGGAATAAATCTTTGTTATGTGAAGTGCTGATTTTAAACTTAGATTCTATACTAATTATTGGTAGATTGTTTGCTCCTCTAAACCTCTTTTCATTCTCTCCATGAGGATTTCTGCATCTATGCTTAGTTATTATTACATTTTAATTTGGACAATCATACTAATATTTGAGGTTTCAATATTCCCCAAATTCTATTTCATTTCAAGCCTAGACGCAAATTTCTATTAAATTTATATAGCAGAGTAAGCCTAGTTCTCCTCGCTGAGTCTGCATTTACAGTCTTTGCTTCAAATATGTTTTCCGTTGGACCACATTAATACCACCTACAATGATGGTATTAAAGCAAACTCCTGCATGATACTCTAGTATAGAGACCGACTCTCCAGAAGAACTGAGTATCACTGATTTATCCAAAATGGAAAGACACGCTGGCCTGTTAACTTAGCACTGATACATGCATACTAACGACTCTATTTATTCTGAGTTTCTGTTCTATTTTGCACATTATAAATATGTGGACTAACTAGCCAGAAAAAAAAATTCTCTGCGAGTTTTTAGCTCTCAGTGTAGTAAAATAGTGTATGTAGGTGGGTGGGGGAAATGCAGATTTGGCATTCTTCGACCTCTCCTGAGACCAAATATATAACCTGTTTTGACTGAGCTATGCAGTGCGAAGTGGAGTGTGTTATCCAAGCTTCTGAGATTTGAGTTACTTTCTTCAAATTTTCCCCATTCTGTAAGCAAACTGATGGGTTTTGTAAAATTTCCTCCCTTTTTTTCTTTCATCTGGTATTAGGTCAAGTATTGCAAGGTAAGTTTGCAAATAAGTCTAGAGCAATTGATCAGTTTTGTTGATATTAATAGGTTGGTTCAAGATAGTTTTGTCACATTATGCAACTGTTCTTTTATTGTTATTCACTAATAAAGTAGCTCTTTGGCTGTTAGTACAATATCCTCAAGTAGGTATTTGTGGAGAAAGTTCCCCCTGTTTTCACTTTAGTGTATTGCTTGCCGATCCGAACCAGCATGGCTCTGTCGCTAAGGTGGCATTACTTTGCACATTTCATAGCCAAAGGGACTCAATGGCACTGTGCTACACATTTCAGGGGCCCCATATTTCATTAATGTTTGCTATCTCTTCCATCTTCTTCATCCTGGAACATTTCCTTCCATGACAGAACTTGTTATATTATATTTTAATTTTCTAATAGCTTTATAGGACTCAGTTTTTGTTTATTTGTGCTGGCAGACATTAGTTTCACACTCCAATATAAATTTACAGTATTTGGGCCGGAAATAGGCGGGGGGGGGGGTTGGCCCGGTCGCCGGGGGGGGGGGCCCCCCATGGTCCCCGGCCGGGAGTGTTCCTGAGTGCAGAGCCAGGAGTAACCCCGAGCTCGCGGTGGACAAAAAAAAAAAAAAAAATACCCCAATTCTTTACCATCCTATGCTGTTATTCAGTCAATATGGTGGGGTTTATTGTATAACTCAACTCTTGGTCTCAATCATGATGTAGTTTTGTTCAAATAGCTGATAATCTTATATTTCATTTTCCTTCTGTGTCACTATAATGATTAGATGTTGCATTAATATGTTCTGACTACTGGTATTCAAAGCAAAGCAGGGTCAAAAATCAATTCTGTGATCAAATCCATCCATCCATATGGAGGTTAGTTCCAGGTTCTTCCCAGGATCTTTCACATCAGTAACTGTAGATCTTTCACATCAGTAACTGTAATGATCATTTTCCCACACAACAGAGCCTGGCAAACTACCATGTCGTATTTGGTATGCCAAAAACCAGTAACAATTATAGACTTCATTCCCATCACCTGAAGGATTGGTTTGAGGCTCTTCATTTTCCTGGAGTAAGCAGATGCCCTTGGGCTACACTAGCATGTGACAGGATGTATGGAGATGTTACTGGTGCCCGCTCGAGCAAATCCATGGACAACGGGAAGACAAGTGATACAGGTGATGATCAAATAGTCCAAAGCTTAAGTAATAGTCCAACATATAAAGGATATCTGGTTTAGTTTCTCCAGATGGAGAAGATTATTTGCTTTGGGGTTCTGACTGGAAAGGCATATGGAATGTAGTATATGGAATGGAGAGGTATTTGCCAACAAGAAAACCTAAGATAACAACCAGTAGAACTTTTTTTTAATTTAAACTACTTAGGCCAGGGATGTGACTGAGTGAATGGCACGTTCCATATTTGTGTGATGAAGTAGTAATTTAAGTTTTTTGAGATTTTTCTCTGTTCTTCTCCATAAAGTCTGGCTTCGATCTGTATATCTTTTTCTTTTGCTGCCTGGTCTATTCTTTAAGGATAATGGTTCCATTAAAAGTACTTTTGAAAAGTCTCATTTTCTTCAAATTTGTTAGGAGAGTTTTAGGAAAAATAACAGTGGATATAGAGAGAATTAATAGACTTCAATAGTAAAATCATCAGGACCTAGTGTTTGTTTGGGGGGGTATATATTCTGCTTACTTTATCTTGTAATTGATTCACTCAGATTCCTGTTTCCTCTTGATTCAGTTTTGGAACTTATATGATTAGACAATACTTTTCTATTATGTTTTAATTACTGATATAAGAAGAATCATAGTGATATTCTTGGTGCTTCTGTAGTTTCTTATACATTCTTTCCCTCATCCTTTACACTGGCTGCTATGTTTTCTCTCTCATTTAAAATTGTTAGCTAAACTAAGGGTTTGTCCATTTTATTTATCCTTTTCATGAGTCTGCTTTGAATCACTTATTTACTTTTCTGTATTGTATTTTGGGAATATATTCCACTTATTTCTGCAACAGTTGGTGGTGTCTGAGCAGTCCATGCAGAGTGGATTTAAGAGACTTGGACATCGGTCCACGTTGGCGTCAGATCACTCACCCTCTGGGTCCGGCAGTATCTGAATCTGGCCGGCTGTGAACCGCGGTGGAGCTCAGAACGCAGTAGGGCGCCCTTGTGAACTGACTTGACTTTGGGAGAGTCACAGGTTGCTTCGTAAATAGTGGAAAGTCCTCCGGATAGTCCGCTATGGACTTGCAGTGGTTTGGTCTGTTTTCTCCTGGGCCAAGCACTTCTATGCCCCTGCACTGGCCAGCTCAGTGATGAACGCATAAGTAGGGAAGCCAGAGTGGGTCTGAGTTTTGCTTTCAAAATGATTAGATGACGTTTGACAATATTTCTGTACCTCGATTTCCTAATCTGTAAAATAGAGATGATACTAATGTTCTGGAATAAATTATTAGAGCAGCATGATCCATACTGTCAACTGTTATTAGCTTGGCTGTTATCTTTTTTTCACTTTATTTGTAAATTCCTGTCAACAATTTGTAAATTGTTGTCAGTTGCTTAGCTTTAGGGGAAAGAAGAAATCATGATCTAAGAAATTCTGGAGTTTTGTTTTTGTTTTAGGCTTTTATTGCAATGGCCAGAATATCTGTTCAATTAATATATTATCTAAAGCATATTTCTTAAATGACTAATAGGAAGTCATTGTAAGTTTTCAGATTTTGGAGTGACATATATGAATTGCTAGAGCCTCTTAAGTCTTAATTTGAGACTTGCCATTATTTGTGTAGGACGTAAATACAGGATAATTTAAAGACAACATACCAATTAATATTATTGTAGAAAAGTTTACCAGAAATAATTTTCATTTTACTACATATGATCTATTAAATTAGCAAGAGAATCCTATCTTTGGTGCCCAGATATTTATGCTATAGGAATTCATTTATTTAAATATTTATAAAATGAGAGTCGAGAGCAGCACTTTTGAAAAGCAGTTAATAATGAACAGACATCAAGGGAGCTATCACTATAATGGCAAAGTGCTTTGCAACTCCAATAACTTCAGTGGTGCAGAAGCAGGCCATCAAATTTAATTAAAAGCAGTCAAAAATAAACTGAGAAATTGAACTGTAAAAGGCGGTCCTTTGCCAGGAGCTAAATGCGAAAAGAAAGCCAGGGAGAGCCTTGAAAGTAGTAATGAATTGATAAGCCTTACTGCCTGCAACTTGTAATGTGCTCTGTCAGATTTTAGTATCAGTTAAACTAGATTAATAGAGCAATCACTGATTCTCTATCTTAAATCCTTCTTTGTCCTCCTCTGTTATAGGAGCTCGTGATAGATGGATGCCTGAGTGGGTCAAAATTTCAATTCATTTCTCCGCTCAATCACTTTTTTAAATAATGCTGCCATCTATATTTGCTGGAAACCAGGATTCTCCCCGATACTTTAAAAGCAGAAATAAATTTAGTTATTGACAGCTGTAACCGTCGCTTCCAAAGAGGCTTAATTTCATTCCATTCACTTGAGGAAGAAATCCCCGAAATGTAAAGGATCGGCGTGTCTTTCCACCACTAGGGGCTCCCATAGTGAAGTGAATGGTAAGGAGAGCATAACCAATTATTTATTGTTGCTTTAAATGCTCAGATTAATGTGAATCTGCAGAAACAGTGCCAAAAGGACGAAAACAATTTGCCCTCGATCATTTTATTTTTATAATAATGTTCTTTAATGAAGCTAAAGCCTCCCTGCTGTGACCTTATTATGTATTTCAACATCAGTGAGAAATAGATTCTTTCAAATTGTAAGCGAGCTCATGAAACAGCAGGGATATTGAAAGAGAGGATCAATTACTTTTTTTGCAGTAATTTTGAACTTGAAACGACTCTAGCACAGCCTCGGCAGACGAGAAGACATTGCAGTTTATTGACTAGCTGTAGACAAATCATAGGGATCCCAAAAAGCTGAGGTAAACAATCTCTTTTGTTTCCTGATATCTTTACACATGATGGCACATTATTCCTTTAGCATCAAATGTTACTTTGGAAAAAGCAGGCACACGAAAAAAAGAATGTAATGTTGTCACCAATTTAAATGTAAATTTGAAACACTTAAAAATTCTTCTGAAATTGCTAACATTACTATGGGTTAAATCTTACTCATTGTAATGTGAACAAGGAATAGATTATAATGGAAACTTAGAGAGCCAAATGAGAGTGAAGATGGAAGATTATTTCGATGATACAAGTGTTTAGATTATTACTGGATATAAAAACATTCTAATTTGTAAAGGGCTTTGTTGTACATTTTGTGACTCAGTCCTGGTATCAATCTTAATAATACTTAATAATCACTCTTTATGGGTTAAATCTTACTCATTGTAATGTGTACAAGGAATAGATTATAATGGAAGCCTAGACAACCAAATGAGGGTGGAGATAGAAAATTATTTTAATGATACAAGTGTATAGATTATTACTGGATATAAAAAATTCTAATTTGTAAAGGGCTTTATTAGACATTTTCTCATTCAGTCCAGGTATTAATCTTAATATTTGAGCTCAGTCACTGCTATTTTACAAATGCTGCAATGATAAAGACTAAGTTTCTGCAGATTAAATGCTTAGCACCAGATCACACAACCACCTTAGTTGCAGCTGGCACTGGTAGCTGGAATCTGATGATCCTCTCCTCTTTCTTCTGTTATATTTGCAGAAACACACAACTTCCACACTGCACATCATCTAGTTTTAACAAGGAGGGTTTATCAGAGTGGATAATTTCCACTTCCATCTGCTACAGTCAAACAGAAATTTATCATTTATGCTGACAGGGGAGTCACAGAGATTAGTGGGTCTTTGGGTAACCAGAGCCCAGAAGCAAACTTGTGTGCTGTCCCTACTCGGCCAGCTGGGCTCTGCCATCCTGTAAAGAGTAGGAAGCTGAAATTGCTGATAGAGAGCTTTTTGAGACATTTTCCTTAGAAATGATCATATAAATTGAAGCTATGTTCTTTCCTGGGCAAGGGTTTTCTTGTCTCAGGATATTTTGGGATAGGGCTTGGCAAAGACTGTCAATCATCTTGTTGAACAGAATTTGCCAAGATTTCTGAGGGTCAAGATGATCATTTCCTGAAACTATTTAGAAGATAAACACACTTTCAAGACTGGAATCACAAGGGACTGGAATAAATGGAAGAAAAAGGGACTGCTAAGATATCAGTGTGAGGAACAAATGGAAGTTATGAACTAAACATAGCTCAAAATTCATGTTTAATCAGGTAGATTATTTGTATGATTGAATTAGATGGGGGGGGTCGAGGACCCACCTGGCACTAAGGGCTCACTCTTGGTGGGACCCAGGGCACCATATATGTGGTGCTGAAGTTTCTCTACCTGGGCTTGCTACATCAAAGTGTCCTACCTACTGTCCTATAGCTCTGACCCATAAATATGTTTTGGGGATGGCGCCACCCCTGGCAACACTCAGGAGTTACTCCTGGCTCTGCACTTAGGAATTACTCCTGGCAGTGCTCAGGGAACCATATGGGATACAGGACATTGAACTTGTGTAGGACCTGTGCAAGGCAAATGCGCTACCCAAGTATTATCACTCCAGACCCATAAATATTTTTCTAAGTTATATTTGACTCTCAGAAGACAGATTGCTGATAACGTTTACCCCTTTAACAAGATTGCTGCCAAAATATAATAAAGAGATGATTATATTCAGTGTGTAAGAATATCTATAGATACATTTCTGATAATGCTACATATATTATCCATATTACGTACAATGTTAATATATTAATTGTTAGTACAAATCTAAATATTAAAATGATAATTTACAGAAAGTTTAACCAGTTTTGCCAAAAATGCTACAAAAATGCTAAATGGCAAATTCAGGAATATTTATCTCTAAAAATCTTTGTTCTTATTTCTTTTCATTTTCTGTAAAATTGTAGTGACAATAATTTGCTGATTTTGAAATTTTTTAAAAAATATTTACATTAAAATGACATTGTAAGTTTTAAAAGTGAATTATAACTATAAATTATATTTCTAAATCCTCCCCAAATACTTTAGGTTTAGATAAACCCTATTTTGTTTTATGAAGTAGGCACATATAATTTCAAAGTATGATGCTGTTTTTTAAGATTGTGCGAATTTATGTGTTTCTGTTTAAGAAAACCTGACTTATGTATGGTTTTTATGTTTCTAACACTGAATATATACGCAAAATAAACAAAACATTTTGTGGCACAGTTATTTTAATTTCTTCCAGACGAATAATAATGCTCTCTGACCTGATATAAGACTAATAATTGCCTTACTACTCGGAGATATACAATGAGATCTACTGGCACTACCTACTTCTCAACATAGACTCATATATAACTACCTACTGCACCTTGGTTTTATTAACATGATTAGATGCACTTTAAATCATGGTCTTACTGAAAACCTACTATCGATAAGATGTGGCTGTTACATATATATGCACAAAAGTATGAACATATAGTAGATCTGTATATTGGTGAATTCATTGTTTCCTATAATTGATTAAACACCTCAAGGTCAATGCTTGCAAATGTGAATGTTCACAGGTCAAAGGGATGAAGATCAAGCTTAACATTTGTTTCCTTATTCCTCCTTTGTGATTAAAACAATTATACCTTTAAGGGATGCTTAGTAATACATTTTTTGCAAGGTTATATGCTATTTTGATTACATAAAATAGTCCCTACTACAGTTCTGAAGTGGTTTCAGAGTTTCTAAGTTCAATGTAAGAAATTTGCCTGTGGAAAATAAAACGCATATTAGAAAAGCTTTGTTAGGGAGTGTTTATTATATGCTGCCTATATATTCAGTGTTAGAAACAGAAAAACCATACATAAGTCAGGTTTTCTTAAACAGAAACACATAAATTGGCAAAATGTTAAAAACAGCATCATAATTTGAAAGTTACATCTGGGTTGATTAAAAAAATACTATGACCTAAACTGGCAGGAACCCAATCATCTTCCTCGTCCTAGGAATATACTATTACTGTTGCTGACTACAATAGAGCATGAAATTTCGCAATTAACAATTGTGTGTCTTAGCTATATTCTAGTCAAAGCAGGAAGCCTCGCCTAGTGCAGTTCATTTTCTGAAACTCTCTAGGATTTACCCAGATCCGCTCTGACAGTAAGTTAGTGACTTCAGTTGGTAAACTTTCTTGAAAATCTTAATCACTTTACCCCCCAGATAATACATATATAAGCATATAATGATAATATTATCAAACTATTTCCATTCTAATTATCTAACAACCCTGAAACTGTGAAATATAAATTGTATTTGTATATGTCAGGTCTTTCAAGCCGTGTCAGTGGATTAGGACCACTCTGATACCCACTTTTATTTATTTTTTTAACTTTATTCATTTACTTTTTTAATATTTTATTAGGCCTCCGTGAGATATACAATTACATAGATGTTTATGTCCGGCTTTCAGTCATACATTGTTTCAGCACCCCATCCCTCTGCCAGTGCCCATTTCCCACCACCAATGTCCCCCATTCCCTCCCCCTCTCCCTAGCCTGCCTCTATGGTATGTTCTTTATGTCTTTTCTCTCTCTCTCTCTCTTTTCTCTCTCCTTCTCTTACAC
>JAJIBD010025884.1:0-51668 GCA_021461705.1 Cryptotis parvus | reverse complement strand
TGAGAAATATTTAATGGGGCTGGGGAGATAGTACCACAGGTTGAGTCTTGTCTAGTATTTGGTCAACCTAGAGATTCATAACACCTAATGTGGCCCTCTGAGTCACACAATGAATGATTCCTGAGCACAGAGCTAGAAGTAAGTCCTGAACATAGCCAGGTGATTCACAAAAACAAAACAGGACAGAACCAAAGTGCACTTATCATTTGCCAAAACAAACAGCAAAACTTCCATGGAAACCAAAGGTGCGACTTTATTCATTGTTTTTGCTCGGCTCCAGGCACATCTCTTCAACTCCATCATTCTCCTGCATTAACATACGCCTATGAGACCTGGGCCCTACGAAAAGCAGGATGAGAATGCTATTCGGGTCTACCAAAGAGGAATCGAAAGAGCTATGCTTGGAATATCAAGCCTCACTCAAGTGAGAGAAGGAATTGGAGTTCGACTCCGTCGCTGTTCCAGAATCAGGGACGCTGTCTCGCTTTGCCAAGGCATCGAAAATCAAATGGGCTGGACATGTAATGCGACTTGAAGACGACCACTGGACTAGAGCCGTTACTGAATAGATCCCACAGGATGTCAAAAGATCACGTGGCCACCCACCTACAAGATGGTCAGACTTCTTCGTCCAAGACCCTGAACGAAAGGTTTGAGGCTCTTCATATTCCTGAATCAACCAGATACCATTGGGCTACACTGGTACGTGATAGGGTCAAATGGAAATGTTACTGGAGCCCGCTCGAGCAAATTGATGAATAATAGGATGTCAATGCAAAAGTGATTGCTCTTTATGTAGTGATAACTTAACTTTCACTTTAAAGATAAAAGCAACCTAAATAATGAATATTACTCAACATTGTGGCAGAAATATTTGTGTAATCTAGGGAGTTACAATAGGCTGAAAGTGTTTCAAAGTGGGTAGGAAGAGTGAAAAAACAGTTACATTGAGGATGTTTTGAAACTTTTAACCTTAAGGACCATCCAAAGTAGACCCTGCGGAAGTTATAAAATATTTGTTTTAATTTCACTTATTTTATTTATTTTTGCTTTTTGGGTCACACCCGCAATGCTCATGGGTTACTCTTGGTTCTGCACTCAGGAATTACTCCTGACCGTGCTCAGGGGACCATATGGGATGCCAAGTATGAAGCCCGGTCTGCCACAAGCAAGGCAAACACCCTACCTGCTGAGCTCTCGCCCCGGCTCCTTATAAAATAATTTAAAGGAATTTAATTCCTAACCTCTGTTCAGTTCTCTGAACAGACATCTTCTCCTTCAAAAAGAATTTAATGTAAAGAGTGTGTGATAATGTGGAAAATATGTCAGTATAGTTTTAGTCTATATGACATAAAGTAAATCATCTAACTTTTTTCAAAATCTTTATTTATTCTATATTTTGTGAACATCATATACCTGAATTTATTTTAGAGTAAAATTTCATGTAAAATATTTATAAGCTACGACAAGCAAATTTGCTATCAAGGTATTAAGTGATAAGTTTATACTTAAGCAAAAAATTTAGATCCAAATCAGAGTATGGAAAGTTAATTGTACTGATTTATCTTTCCTAATGAATAGCAAGTTCTTTCTATAATAGATAATTTTCCATTTCTTTTGTTAATGATTTGATGCAATTAAGAGAAAGCTTTTCCTTGTGCAGAAATTAGACATTTACAGTATTTTAGCATATAACTAATTATCCTTCTGGCTTTCAATATGCACAGACACAATCACACACAACTAATCTATGTCTCACAAAAGGCACCAATTTACATGCTATAAATGGATGCTATTTTGCTTTATTTACTATTGACATGATATCTTTAAAAAACTATGCATTATTTACAGGGTACCTGTACTAGCAAAACTGATTCAATGTGATATCCAGGTTAATTACTGTATCCTTTTGGGGGGATTTTGACCTGATTTCTATTTCAGAAGGCAAAAATGCAGTGTAAATTGTACTTGCCTCTAAATGAATTTCTAATATGGTACCTAGAGCAACATGAAAAATAAAAACAAAAAGCAGACTACCCTAAGATATTTGTAATTCTTTAGTACAGACACATTTTTTTGAAAGGAACCATTAAAAAACTTTTCCAAATATGATATTCTTTCAGAAATTTTGTACTCTAGCTTAATTATGTGAGAGTTAGAATTTTCACTGGCATGGAAGTATAGGAGGCAAGATAAGTGGTCATAATTATCCTGACTTTACCTTATAATTAAATTTACTGTACATAAATTGAAGAAAATAAATTTCAAAAATGCAATCAAGCAACTAGTATCAACAAACACTTAGTTCATGCTACTTAAGCACATACTACAAATATATGGGCATGAGACAAAAGGAATCTCTAGTATCATTTTGTTCATCTCAAATATTAGATTTAACTATACAACAATAAGAAGTCTTGTTTCATTAAAGTCATCTGCAGTACAAAATGATCAATGCAGTGGAGGAAAATATATTCATCTAGTATGTTATTTCCTAAAAAAAGTAGAAATGGTAATTTAAATTTTTAATATATGATAGAATGTCATAAAAGCTTATTGGTTTTGCAGATTATTTATCTGAATTATACCAAAAGTAATGGGAGCACAGTCCAAGGATGTGATTTTTTTTTTTAGCTAAAAAAAGGAAAAAAGGGAGATGATGGACAGGAAATGATTTAATTTGGCCACAACTAGTTGCCGATTTTGAAATGTGGTGTGGTATATCCAGGGGACTAACTTCTGCCAACAAAGCCAATAATGGATCCTTCGGTAAAGTCTTCAGAATGGGATGAAGCAGTGTATCGATATCAGCTGGGTGAATCTGTTGGAATTTGATCTACAGAACATAATAAATCTATATTCCTCTAAAGTTCAGTTTGTATTATTTTATTAAGGCAGCAAATGTATTCTAGCACAATTCAATATCATATGTGTTGCTTACTTCCCTTATCTCTCTTGTCTACATGATTTTGCAAGTTGTTCTATCTTCCATTGAGTTGCATAAACTTAAATTTTTGAAGAGAGCAGGGTAGGTTACAACATTCTTCAGTAGAAGAATATATTGAGTTCAAGGATTAGATATAAGTTATGTGAATTTAACAGAATTCAAAGGAAGCATGATGATGTTCTCATTGCATTTTATCAGATAATGATTTCAATTTTTCCCATTATTAATGTATTAAATCTGACCACCGAATAATATGCTTGAGGCTTCTTAAACTCTGAATTTTGTCTTTTATAATTTGGGGGCTGAGTGGGAAGGTCATCGGAACACAACCTGCTATTCATGGGTTTTAATCTGTTCAAGGATCACTCTTTGTCGGACTGAAGAAAAAATATGTGGTGCCAGGGATCAAACTTGGGTTGGCACTGCACAAGGAAAGTGCCCTATCCATTGTACTATCTCTCCATACCATTATTATTTTTCATTATTTATTCATAGCAGTTTCATAATTTCTCAAACTATATAAAGACCACATCTGTCTGCAAACTTCAATGTAATAATCTATTATAACTATGAACAACTTTGGCTTTCTCTTTAATTCAAACTTTCTTATTATTGTTTATTCATCGCAATCATGTTTCTTCAATTAATGTTCTCATTATGCTTTTTGATTCTGTTTGGGTCATTTGGCTGTAAGCACCATCTGGTCATATCCTGGGAAGCAGCATCCAAACATGGCTTTCTGTGGGCACCCTTTTACATCTCTTAGACGGAAATGTTCTTCAACAGGTGAATCTACACATAGAAACCTCCTGACTCTACTGTTCTCATTTCTGACTTTCAACTTTTAAACCAAGATAAAAATTCACTTGTTCTACACTAAGGCAAATAATTTGTATTAAAAAATTTATAAGTTACTTGAATACAAAGTCATAATAACTATGGTATCAAACTATCTAATAGCTCCACTAAAATCTAAATGGTTATTCAACTTTATGGATTAGAGCAGTTTTTCATGTTTTTTTTCCCATTTGTTAGAAAGGAAAACTTTAGGGGCCAGAGTGATAGTCAAGCAGGTAGGACATTTGGCTTGCATGCGGCCGACCTGGGTTCCATCCCCAGCATCCCATATGATCACCCAAGCACCGCCAGGAGTAATTCCTGAGCACAGAGACAGGAGTAACCCCTGAACATTGACAGGTATGACCCAAAATGCAAAAAACACTGAATAGAAAGGAATATGTTACAACTTTAAGTGGTTGGGGCCAGAGTGATAGTCCAGCAGGTAGTGTGTCGCTTGCCTTGCATGCTACAGACCAGGGTTCGATCCGCGCACCACATATGGTCCCCTAGCACCGCCAGGAGTAATTACTGAGTGCAGAGCCAGGAGTATCGACTGAGCATTGCTGGGTGTGACCCAAAAAAGCAAAAAAAATAATAATAATAATAAAGAAAAAAAAACTAAAAATCTTTAAGTAGTCTATATAATGAAACTGTTAACTGATTGAAAATTTCATGATTTTTAGTTCAATATAATGTAGTGATACAATGTATTAACAAGTTTTATATACCTTATAATTTCTTTTTAAAATGCTAGTGTCCAATGTCAAAAGAGGGGTTTGCCAAGGTGATACCATTTCATAGAAACTCTTTAGAGCCACCCTCAAGAATGTCATGTGACTATTAGGATGGGAAGGAATGGGAGTGAAGATAGATGTTCTGCAATTATACCATCCCTGCTTCACTGATGACATAATTCTAATACCACCAAACATTAGCCAAGCGGCACAAATGCTGTCTGACTTAGATGGAGAATGTGGAAAGATAGGTCTACAGTTGAATCTCAACAAAACAATGTTCATGAAAAACTAAAAAGTTCCAGAGGCCCCATTCACTCTCAATAGAACAAACATCTCTGAATGCAGCAGTTATGTGTACCTAGGTCGAGAAATCAACATAATTAATGTCCTAAAACCTGAGCTGCACAGGAGGAAGAGAGCAGCATGGAATGCCTTCTAGAGCATTGAAGAAATAGCAGAAAAGACGAAGAACCTCCAGCGCCAGGCACAGCTCTTTGACTCCATCCTGTTCCCTACATTAACATATGGCTAAGAGACCTGGGCCTTACAAAAGTAGGATGAGAGCACTATTTGGGTCTCCCAAAGAGGAATTGAAAGAGCTATGCTTGAATATCACGCGCCACTCAAGTGAGAGAAGGGATCCGGAGTTCCAACCTCCGATGACATTCCAGAGTCAGGGACGCTGTTTCCTTTGCCAAGGCATTGAAAATCAGATGAGCTAGACATGTAATGCGATTTGGAGATGACCATTGACTAGAGTCGTTACTGACTGGATCCCACAGGATGTCAAAAGATCAAGTGGCCGCCACCTACAAGATGGTCAGACTTCTTTGTCAAGAACCTGAATTAATGTTTTGAGGCTCTTCTTATCCCTGTAACAAGCAGATGCCATTGGGCTACACTGGCATGTGACAATGACAAATGGAAATGTTACTGGAGTCCGCTTGAGCAAATCGATGAATAATGGGATGTCAAGTGATCAAGTGATCAAGTGTCAAATACTCAATATCTACCAATTTCAAATAAAAATATTTAAAATGCTAAACATCTATCTTTAAATATTATTACAATTGATTTTTGGGAAATTGGTTACTCTAAATTTGTTTCCTCATTTGAAAAATTATACTTTATTTCTGTGATATAGCATGAGTATTGCAGACAAGTGATTATAGATTTGCCTCTCATATGATCCCAGTAATTACATGATTTTTCATAGATTGCTAAATTTATCTCAGTTTCATTTTATTAAAAGGCATATAAATGTTGCATCCAATGTACAAAATTTTGTTGAGAATTATCATATCTATGGCATAAGAAATATTGTGTATAGCTTCATTCACTTTTGTGAATATAGGAGTGTTATCGCCAGTGCCTTAGAAAATGGTTCTTCAACTGACTCAGTGTATCGTGAGTTCCCTAATACATCAAACCAGTTGTGAAATTATTAAATAGTTTATAATGTAATACTAGTGTAGTTAAGCCTTAAACAGCACAGGTTTAAACTGTTTTTGTCTGCTCATCAGTAATTATTTTTCTGTCCATAGGTTCCATATTCATGAATTTGATCAAACACAGTTGCAGGTTTATTAAATTTAAAAATGCACATTCTGAAAATTATGAGTTTTGACTATAAGTTATAAGATTTCCATTGTGTACAAATTGCTATTCCTAATGGTCATGCCATTAAAGGGCCAACTTTTATTACCTAGTATATTCTGTATAATTAACTAGATATTTAAGCTAAATAATGTATTTGGCTTTATACTTTTAAATAAGTACCACAGCATAAGAGATTGCCATTAAAAGTTCAGGAAACCAATAATGAAACAAATTCCAATCACTGGAAACAGGAATTTTTTTTTGTAGTTTGTAGAGATATGAGGATTCAAATGCTACTAATTATACAGTTAACATAACCAGAAGTTAAAAAATTTAAAGCAGTAGATGAAAGCACTCTGTAGAAGGCTGAATTGTTCCGCACAGGAGACCACATGGTTCTGGGAATTGAACAGGTGTCATAGTAGACAAGTCACTCACATTATCCCCTGTATTATTCTCCAGTCCCCGATTTAACTTAAAATGTTATTACTCTGGGGCCAGAGGGATAGTCCAGCGGGTAGGACGGTTGCCTTGCACGCGACCAGCTCATGCCGGCCAGGCTTCGAATCCCTGGCATTCCATATGGTCCCCTGAATACTGCCAGGAGTAATTCCTGAATTCAGAGCCAGGAGAAACCCCCTGAGCATCGCCGGGTGTGACCCAAAAAAAGCAAAAAAATGTTATTACTCTTTATTATGTTAAGCACCAAATAGACAAATCTATTAATAACAGAAATGCATGCATATATTTTTTCCAATAACACTTCAAAATCTACCCCTGCTTCTCAGTGTGTCCACTATGGTAAGCTCAATTCTGTGGAATAGTTCTCAGGTTGAATTTCCATTGATCATTTGCTGCTTCCTTATGATATGTCTTTATATCCCATGTATGAGAGAGATAATTTTGTATCTGCCCTCTTCACAGCCTGATACTGTTCTATTCCATCCATGTAGCAGCACATTTATTATTTTGACTGTTAGCCAAGTAGTATTCCATTGTGTTTATATAACATAGCTTCTTTATCCAGCTCTCCGTTCTTCCAACTGGATTGTTTCCAGATTTTACTTTTGTGCATCTTGCTGTAATAAACTTAGGAGCACAAACATATTTTCAAGATAGAATTTCGGGTTCCTTGAAGTAGATGCCTAGTGGAATTGCTGGATTATATGGAAACTCAATTAATAGACCTTTTCAGAGCTCTCCATATGTATTTTTCAATAGGTTGTACCAGTTGATATGCAGCCAGAAGTGGATGAGGATTTTCATTTTTTCTCATTCACTCCCACAGTGGTAAATTTGTTCTCTTTGGTATGTGTCAGCCTCACTGATGTGAGATGATTTGAATTTCCCTAACGATAAGTGAAGCAGAAAAAATGTTCATATTCTTATTGGTCTATATATATATATGTATATACATATATTTTGAGGAAATTTATATTCTTTTCATCCCACATTTTCTATTGGGGTTGATTTATTTTCTTGTTAATTTCTATCAGTGCTTTATAAATCTTTAATTATATGCCTTTGCTATACGAGAGTCGGTCAGATATTTTCTTCTATTGTGTGAAGTTCTTTAATTCTGGTCATTATTTCATTTGTGTTAAGACTTCTTCAGATGTTGTCCTGTCTGTTTATATTTGCTTCCCTTTGCTGGGCTAATGTAATTAAGTCATGGAGATATTTATAGATTCATATTAACTAATTTAACTACCCTAAATAGCTAAAAAATTAAAACTAAAAGAAAAGCAGATTAGGGAATACCTCCCCCAACTTTTAAATTCTACCATAAAACTTTAATAATCAAGAAAGTGTGGTAGTGGAACAAAGACAGGCTTTCTTATCCAAGGAATAGAATTGAGAGCCAAGAGACAGACACTCAAATGTTAATCTTCAACAATGGAGCACAGAATGTGAAGAGGAGTAAGAAAGCCTCTTCACAAAACTCTGGTATTAGTCACATGTTAATAAAAAATGAACTTAAACCCCTATCTCACGCCATGCACAGAAAGTAAATTGTAAATTTCAAATGGTTTGAAGATCTTAATATGATATCTTATTCCATAAATAATATTTAGGATTATATTCAGAGCTTTTCATGTCATTAAATCTACAAGCATCTCAATGATTTGATGTCACCAGCCAAAAAAGCAGAAGCAAAAATAAATGGGACAAATGAAATTTAGAAAATTTTGCACTGCAAAAGAAAAGTGGAGAATAAAAAGTCACTACAGAGACTGAGAGAAACTATCCCCGCCCCCAACTGCTAGGACAAAGAATAAAATCCAGTTGTCCATTTTTTGTTTTGTACCACACCCAGTTGTACCTGGGGTTTACTCTTGGTTCTATGCTTGGAATCACTCCTTTTGTTACTTGGAGATCTTATGTGGGATAGTTATGGAATTGTTGAATTCATGCAAGGTAAGTGCTAAACTATTTCTGTGCTCCTCAAATTGAACTTTTATTGAGTATCTTCAATGTGCTTTTAAGATTGCAAATGTGAAGAATAGAAAATATAATACTAGTACTATTTCATTAACCTTTCCACCTTTGTTTTTTAATTCACACTAAATATCCCAAATTATTTGATAAATGTGGGCATAGTTAGATTTCTTACACATCAAAAGTTTTCTAATACTACTTATTAAATATGGTTAAACTTGCACTCCTCAGCACATAGTCATCTCAATTTTGTCCATTTTTCTATTTGTACTCACAGATCATCTAAGGTAGTCTTGGTAAAATGTTTTTATTTTTTCTGTTAATTCTTATTATTGACTTTTATGCCAGAATCGATGCATTTATTCACTTCATAATCAAGTGACCATATAAAAACTTCACTTCTCTGTTTGCAATTGCCATTGCAGAGAACAGTAGATGATGATTTCTTTTTTGACTTCCAATCCCTAATCAACTAATTTCTGCTGTTAGGTTTATATTTTCATTTATTCTGTTTGGCTGAGAATTCATTAAAAAAGAAAGAATACTTTATACACCTCCATGATTGTCTAGGGCCTGAATAGAACAGGTGTTTGATCATCATGGGTGAAGAATGAATGATTGAAGAGAGTGAAGGTCAACATTGCTAAGACTTTTTTAAAAGTCCTTAAAACAGATGAATGAGAAGTTTAGTTTAAGTTTATGGAACAATTAATCTAGCATTTCTTGCACGACTACTTATTCCATGCAGCATATGGATAGTTCAGTATGTTGTTATGAAATGTCATTATGCTTAACACGCACTAATAGTTACATCAACTTTACATCAAATACACAGTTTTATTCTTACTATTTTTATAGGAGTTTTTATAGGAGTTTGTCCATAGTCCTATATTTATAGTTCGATATATAATTTAACAAGTGATGGCCACTTGAATAGCTTCATTTTCTTGCATAGTGTTTTGTTCTACAACATCCTGCTCATATACCTGCACACACACTCACACACACACAAACCTTACCTATGGTGTTAGTATTAAAATAATTATATGCTCTTTTATACATTCATGATATTCATATTAATGTAAATAAATGGGATTTTACTCAAACACTAAAACTTTTGAATCCTGTTTCTACAATGTAACCTGCAGTTTTATATAAATATTTTATTTAACACAGAAGACAGGTGATAGAACAAATGTGACCTTTTTATATCATAAGGTCTTCAATCTATGTTTATGATTCAGTTTTGCATACTACACCTGCTGAGTTCCTAATACAAACTATCACAGTGTGAGATTCATGTTACCATAAACATGAATTCTTTTTTATTGTGATTTTATATCTTCAACACTGATTATAATGATTCTTTGTCAGCTCAAAGCTGTCAACACAGTTCTCAAAGGACAGCACTCTTAACTAAAAAAATACAGATAATTGGGAAGCATGGGATTGAATGTGGGCTGGTATGCTCAAATATGAAAAACAGAAGGAAAACAAATAATTCTTTTTCCTTTCAAGAGTATACAGTTTATTATGACAAGACAGAATATTCTGAATGTGTTGTTTTTGTCATATCATTTTACAAACTAAGTTTAATAACTTTTCATGATGTATTTGGTATCACCTAATTTTTTCTCTTTACTATAGCACTACTCTAAGTATCAGTTGCCGATAGCTTTTCTTTTGTTTAATCCTCCCTAACACATTTCCCTTTACATAAAGGTGATAAACTACACAAACACTCAACTGCCTGATTACCCAAATACCTCTGCTAATTTGCCAAGGTTAGCAGAAATGGGGCATACAGTATATTGTTGGCTATGCATGGATGATGTGTGCAGAAACAGCACAACACTACATATTTCACACTCCATAAATGAAATGGTGGAACATACACTCAAAAGGTGCAATACTTATTTAATCTAAATTCAGGGAACATCAGTAGCTTTGATCTCTATTAGATTAAATCACTGTCTCTTCAAGGAATGACCAAATCATTAACTCTACAAATCAATTGGTAAGAAGACTCATATGTATGATTACTGAGTAAAGCAACATTTCTGGTGCAATAAAAAATAATTCCACATAATTGAGCAGAACAATAATGACTGGAGAAGCAAGCTCTAATGCTTCATTCCTTCTTTCATCTATGTTCCATTCATACAAGAAATGTGTGGAGTAACTGTTAACTGAAAACTTGCAAGGCATTGAAAGAACAATGATAAATAGCAATTATTGATATGCTGAAGCTTGTGTTTTAACGGGAAGGACAAGTTGGTGAGGATAACTATATTATACCAATGATCACAAATCTTGGTGATTTATAACATGTACAGTTCTGATCATAGCTTGGGTGTAGTGCTCTCACTTATACTCATTATTAAAGTAAAGCTGAAAGACACATATGAAATATTTCTGACTTTATATTTTCTCCCTGCAAATACACATGGATATGTACTCATATTTCTAACTAAAGCCTGTACTTTTGAATCTATAGTATCTAATCTGGCCAATACCAGGTACATGCTGTGCTTTCTATTCAGTTTGTCAATGTTATTTTAATAAACTTTTATTGCTGAATTTGCAATTACCAGTTCAGAATTAGTGGTCTCAGTGGTCTTCACAAGACAGTGTCTTGTGTCTACAAGTGGTCTTGTGGACACAAGACAAAATGTGTTGTTTTCCAGTGGCTTCTTTACTCTCTTATATGGGATCAAATCCCTGTACTGAAGAAATTTGTTCTGCTAATTTTTTGCTGTTGGTAACCAAGTGGTGTGCAGGATGTTCAGGGAATATTCCTGAACCAATACCTGACCAACCACAGTAGCAGTTCAATGCTAGAGTTTTAAAATGTGGTGCTAGGGAGCATTGGGGCCAAGCTATCAAGGCTCAAGGTCTTCCAGGACACAATCATATTGCTCTATTGTCAAGAATCAACACTTGGTTTCCCTGATTTTTCTTTTAAATTTTCTTCCTATGTTGTTTTGTTTTGGGCACATACCTGGCAGTGTTCAGGGACTATTACTGACTCTTTTTTTTTTTAATGAAGCATTTTATTTGTTTTTTTTTTTTTTTTTGCTTTTTGGGTCACGGGGGTTACTCCTGGCTCTGCACTCAGGAATTACTCCTGGCGGTACTCGGGGACCATATGGGATGCCGGGATTCGAACCCGGGCCGGCACAGGCCGGCCGCGTGCAAGGCAAACGCCCTACCCGCTGGGCTATCACTCCGCCCCTATTACTGACTCTCTTGAGGTATCCCTCCTTTGCTCGGATGACACTATGTGATTTGGAATATGGAACTGGGGTCAGCAGTGTACAACAAATGTGGTAAAATTACACTATCTCAGTCTCCCATCTGCTGAGTTTTGAAATGTGAATATTGTCCTTTTTTTTTCAGTGGGGCTGGAAGATGCACATAGCTGTGTTTAATGTTTATTTCTGGCTCTATTCTGGGGATCACAGGAGCACCTCAGATCTATTCCTAGTCTGCCAGGTTAAAGACAAGTACTTATCTACTCTACTGTATTTCTTGGCCTTACTTTGATTTTTGTTTGTAGATTGTTGGATGACAGATTTAGCTAGTCTGGGGGCTTTGCTCCCAGCTTAATCTATTTACATGTTCTTAAGCCAAAGTTTATTCTAATGAGATCTCTCTTCTATGTAAACACTGATAGACAGTGTGACAGTTACAGAAGTTACCTTGACTCTGAATAACTTCTGACTTATTATACATCTACTAGACTTCTATGTTATCTGGATTGGGCACAGCTCCTCTTTATACCCACTGCACCCAGCATGGGGCAGTTTGAATTTACCAGGAGACTGCCACCCTGGCTACAGTGAGACTATCATTTAAGGTTATAGGAAGGATCATACTAGTTTGTCCTCAAGCATGCAAGCATAACCCTTTCAGTATGGAGAACAAGATACTCAGAATCACCCTGGTGCAGATAATAAATAGGCTGGACCTTGTGGGTACCATCTAGATTATATGAAGCCCATGAAATTAAGATGTATTACTTTATACCAACCCCCTCTTTCTCCAGTGTTTTATATAAGAGGTAATCTCTTGGAAGAAGGGATCAGTCCTTGGGGTAGCTCCTTTGTTTCTACCTGTAATAGGGTGTGGCACCACCCTTCTATACTCTTCTACTATCTAGAAGCTGTTTAGGGTTCTTTGTTGACAGGATGCTCCCCTGTCAACAGTTAGGGATTACTTTGGTGTATAGAAGGGGGACTGAATTGAGGCACCCTTTCCCTTCTTTTGGGTAGGACTCCTCTCAGGTGAGATCTTCTCTCTGGTGGTAAACTTGGGCTCTCTCTTGTATGGTCTAAGTTCTGACCAGAGCTAGAGTTCTTTCATTATATTGGATTGCGGTGTTAGAGCTTTTGCACTATTAAAAGCCTTTTTTTGGAACTGTGCTGGACTCAAGAGTTTTCATCTGTTACCCCCCGTGGCCTTGGAGGAAGAAGAGAACTTCTGTTCTGATACTATTGGGGACCCCAGAGGCTCCCTGACAGTAGATATTCCGGTAGAGATGTCTTATTTATAGAACGATGTTCACTTTTTTTTTCTGGAAATAATACATTTTGTTCCATTGTAGCTTCATTTCCTCGATGTTTTGCATGGTGACCAAAATCCCATGGCAATAATGACATGGACTTATTTATGTCATGTGTCATTAGGAACTATTGCAGTGCTCTGACAAAAGAGACCTTATGTATTCTTGCCTACTCTGTGACCTAGATCTCTTGGGCACATATATTTATGAAAACCTTGTCAATCACACAGAAAACGAGAATCTGAATAAAGAGGAATGGTTCCACTTCAGATATGATGCTGCTTAAATCATATAGTGTTGTAGAATTAACCTCTTTGGACATCAGGACCCTGTGTTCATGACCTTACCTGGCATAGTCAATGAAATTGGCTTAAACTACCTCTCAGGCTGAATCAATCTTTATCCTTCTGCTTATGACAGTTAGTGTCCAATTTCCAATGTGCCCAACAAAATGCTAACTGCCCTGCTCTCTCAGTCTGAGGCTGTTTCCCCTTAAACTATTTCTTGTGCCAGTTTCTACATGTAGTGGGAAAAATGACTGCATTAAGTTACCCTAGCAAAACAATGTTTTTGAGTCTTAATACTAATTTGTCTTTAAGACAAATTTTCTCTAACAGAAAAAAGCATTATTTCTCATATGTAAATATTGCTAAATAGTTTTCAATAATGACATAGTTTTGGAATGAAGTGTGTTACCACTAAATATAAATCACATTCTCAATAGTAGACATATAAATGAAATGGTTTCTTGCATTTTTAATTTTTAACAAAATCAGGCTATGTATGATAAACGCTGCATTGCTTCTTCATAAAGAATGTTGGCATAAACTGAGTCAAGGACTATCACACAGGAGGAGGAATTATATGTCAGAACCAAGGACCTCTGGGATATTGAAGTAGAGGATGAATTAGGGTCAGATAACACAAATGATATGCTGGGTATAGAAGGACATTAATCTATCTAAAATTCAGAGCCCAGTGCTATTGGTTTAAAGGGTTTTATCAGAAATGGCAGAGAGAAAAAGATGAAAATACTCTGGAGACTATTTTCCTGAAATGTAGTGTTATTGGCATTGACTGTTCTGTTGTTAAAGTGTGTTTAGACAAACACCAATTTATTTAGGTTTCTGTACTGTGATATGCTTGGTAATTGAATGTAGTTAGTTTGCTTTATAAAGTAGGATTTATTTATTCTTGACTTTAATTTAACAAAATCAGGATATGTATGATAAATGCTTGTCACAGAAACTTCATACTTATGAATTAAGTAATCTACCTATTTTAGAATGTTCTTCCCTATAAAACTCTAAAAGTTTCTTCCTCAGAGAAGAATAACGTATCATGGAGTTTTCTTGGGGTAGTTGTGGTATCTATATTATCATAATTTAGTACTCATGTAAATACAAAATACACTTTAGAGATGGCTAAAAAATAAATTAAAGAGTTCTTACTATAACCCCATGAATTTAGTCTGATATTTGGAAATAAAAAGAGAAAGCATAAACACTAGGGTATAACTTATTCTAATTTTTTAAAGGTACAGGTATCCAAGATGATGCCAATTTTAATCTTCTTTTACTGTCTCATTTCATTCAAGTTGGAAAACAAAATAAAAAACTCTCCCTAATCTTAGTCAGTGATAAGTAGGAACAGATAAAAAGATTAGATATGGCTACTTGATTTTAGCAAAATAAACGGTGTGTCTAGTTTTCTCATAGATTCTTCCAAGGGCAAATTATATTAATTTCTGTGTTTGGTTTATTTTCTAACTGTGTCACAATGAGACTCATTACTTCACATGCACAATGGATAGACACATAGTGTAGTTAAATTTTTTAATTTGAAAAATAAATTAACATTATATCACATAATTTATGGGAAATGTGCAATATATTTTATTGACTGCATGTAGAACTTGGAAATATGATTTATATGAATTTGCTACTTCAGCATGATGAATTGATTGTCACATTGAGGATTATGGAATTAGCTAGAAGAACAGATGATTAACCACCACAGCCTTTTGGCTAGTGAAGTTTTACCTTCTGATTTTTGAACATTAATAAATCATACTTCAGCATATGGGACTATTTTGGCAATAGAGTCACTATCAATTTAATCATCTCAAACCAGAAATCAGTGTGCAAGTTGCAAATTCTGCAGACATGAAAACCAGTTACTAAGAACAATTGAGCATTATTCTATAGTCACATTAATTACAGCTGAAACAAACCTTGAAGAGCTAAGAAAATATAGTACAACTTATCTACTATTTACTAGGGGGAGAAAGGAATCAATATAGCCATTAATTGCACAAATAGCAATAAATACTTTGGCTGCTGTCCAGGAAATGTACCAACTGAGAGAATTTTTTTGTACTGCTGCTTTCATTACACAGATCATAGTCACAGTAAAGCAGGCAGTGGACTGCTGTTCAATAAACTAAATTTAATGTTACTCAATTATGATCATCACGCTCAGATATAATACTAATAGGAATGTCAAACGCGATTACGTTTTCAGATTTATGTAAAATAATTCAAATGCTATTTGCTATCCCTCAGATGCAAGGTTCATCCTGTTGTTTATGCATTGGGTCGATATTGATTGTATCCAGCTAGTAGCATAGTAGAGACCCAATGGCAAGTACATATAACATCCCTTGTGCCAGCGGCTGGGGTGCTGTGCCAAGCACTAGGGGCAGTGTGCCAAGTCATCAGGCAGATAGCATACCTCTGCAAAGCTGCCTTGTTGTTTTTCTACAATATTTTTTTGAATTGCTCACATGTGCCATGAATAATTCTTGCCAACATTACCCAGCATGAAACAAAAATGAAGGAAAAGAAATGTCTTTCTTAGAGAATTCTTTTCAGCACTAAATGAGTATAGTAAAGATATCACTCTAGAATCATTAGATGCTGTTATGTATGGCTCGGGCTGTGTCATTTAGAAAAGTATTACTCAGTAGGCTGAGCAGCTGGTATATATGATTTTGTATACCACCTGCAAAAAAATATGTCAAGCCATATAATCAGCCACCTGGCTTAAGAAAGTAGGGGAGCTAAACACTACTTTGTTGTTGCACCCACATTTTCTGGAAGTTGGAGGACATAAACAGATATAAGCAGAATGAACATTGTGCAAGACAGGATTTGTTAAAGCTTTTCTGTTCAATAAAGCATACAGAGCCTGCTGTTCAGAATACTGTTGAACAGATTTGCTTTATTTCTAATGAAGGTGTTTGGGCATTTTCCTGGCACAAATGGAGTAAAATTATGTACTTAAAACAACATTTTAGAAGAACAACACAACAAAATACCACTTCAATTGCACTGCAACAGATTGGAAAAAATGAAAATAGATATAAACTGAAACTCGGTAATGAATTAGTGTCATTACTATGGATGAATCATTCATTTAGGAGAATGTAGTGTACTCTGAAACAGCCTCTGTGTCTTGAAAGTTGAACTGAGTTCCTTTCTGCCTAAAGCTAGTGCTTATTTTTAATAGTCTGTGCTCCATTACTCGTGGGGAAAATACTTCACAGGTGGCCTCTTTCCTTATTTGATCATAAGTGATTGAGAGATTTGATTGTAAACTAATCTTTATATCACCAGATATCTCATGTCAGCAATGTCAAACTCATTATCTCACCCTTTCACTAGCTCAGCACTACCTCTCTGTCTGTGGCTGATGCACCTTTTAAAATTCGGGTGTCTCATTGTTGGACACATTACTGGAGGAAGAACAAATAACTAGATGAGGGTATTCAGTGTAAAACAAAGGGAGTTGCTGCTTACAGACCAAGGTAACTTGCTCTCATTATGTCTGTGGCTTTGAGTTTAAAGTCATTAGACTCTCCCTTTTGTCTCTTTTTAATATAGAAAGACTGATTTGGGACTTGTCTTAATCCCACCACTTTAAATAAAAAAATGCCAGAATTTCAAACACTTTACAGAAATTCTATTTCGAAATATTGGTTTTCTACTGAGCCATCCCTTTGTTAGAGGGTAGTTTAGTCATCACTACTGCATTTTTTTTCACTGAAAGAAAAGAATCCCACATGGGAGTTTTTGAAATTGGCAGTACTCGTGAGACTTTGTGGTGGTATTCTGCCCATCCCTTTAAAACTTCATTGTAGCTGTTTCATATCAGAAACCAACAAACCTTTAAAACAACAAAACCAGAGATATTTAATTTAAACCTATTTGGTGTGTGTCTGTGGGCCTATTTTTGGATGAAATTAATATTTGAAATAATAGATTGAATAAGGCATATTGTCCTCACCAGAGAGAGACAGGGGGAGAGAGAGAGAGAGAGAGAGAGAGAGAGAGAGAGAGAGAGAGAGAGAGAGAGAGAGAGAGAGAGAGAGGCATTTGCTATTTGTTGCGGGACTACATAAAACAAAAGTAGAAGAAGGCAGTATATACACCTATGCTCCTGCGATGGAGCTGAGACACTGGTCTTTGTTCCTAGACCTGAAATCATATATGCTCTCAGTTATTCTGCTCCCAGGCCTTTGAACACAGACTGGAGCTTTACTACCAACTCTGTTGCAATTTCAGGTTGTGTTACTTCTAAATTTTCATAGTCATATAAATCGTGCCTAGTAATAATTTACACTATACATAACTTACACAGTATTTACTCATTATAATATAAATATTATGGATCTCAATTCCATGACCTGAAGAATGGTTTGAAGCTCTTCCTGTCCCTGGAGCAAGCAGATGCCCTTGGGCTACACTTGCTTTTGACAGGATGTATGGAGATGTTACTAGTGCCCGCTTGAGCAAATTGATGAACTACGGGAAGACAGTGATACAGTGATACATGTGAGGAACACACTTTCTACACTATATAACTTGTCATCTTTGCTCATTACTTCATTCTTTGTTTTATATGCATATTATGATTTTATAGTGTCTAGCTTTTGCTGTATTTTCAAAGTATAAGAACTTTTTATTATACCATTATGTATTTTGTGTATTTAAAGTTTTAGATTAGTTAAGTTCATGAGTAAATATTATTCTCTCAAGTAATATAATTTTTAGGTACTTAAATTTTCTTTTTTTTTAGGTACTCAAATTTTCACATAGTACAGTGTTTGAGGTTTTTAGGAACATCTATAAAAATGTTTCATTTTCCATCATAGAGTGAACAGTGATTTATTTTGCAAAAATATAACTTATTTTCCCTAAAAGTTGTCCTTATGCTTTTATTTCATGCCATTTTTCTATAATATTGTTGTTTTTAGGAATTTTTTATTTATTCTAACTAAAAGAAAAAAATATTTCTTTTTAGTTTTTCTTTCTCTACCTTTCTTTTTCTACCCTAGTTTTCTTCCCTTGTCCTTCCTTATCTCATTTCCTTTTTGTCTATATCCTTAACTCTTTCTTTTTTTTCCCTATCACTACAAAGGCTATTCTATATTTATCGAAGCTGAGGGATGGTTACATTTTTTTGTTAACATAAGTATTTTCCACATTTTTGTCTGAATTTCTGCTTGTTCTTTCAGGGGTAGAAAGATTTAGTTGTAAAACTTTTTTAGTTTCATGTCTTAATTTTCTGTGCTCCTTCATTCATAGTTTATATAAATATAATTTTATCTTCATATATGCATGCTCAAGATGATTTATTTTGAATGTTTATACAACTTCCATTTGTGTTTTCTTTGTCTGGAAGGCTTTTAATATGGTGTGCACAAAGCCTGAGGTCTGTACCAGTGACTGTCAGCCAGTCTAGATGGTAATTCAATACGATGCCTGAGGATGCTACGTTGTTCACATATGTAAACACACATGCATGTAAACACACATATGTATTGTATATGAAATTTATATTTAACAACATTGGAATATGAACATGTAGAATATTTTGATGATTTAGTATATTGATTTCAATAGTTATATACATTTTTACATGTTTTTACATTCATAAATGGAATAATCTCAAAAATGTGGGGTTTTTTTCTGTTTAAGCATTCTAGGTACTACAGCCACGTTAAATTTTTAGTTTTATATTAGCATGCATTAGCATTATATTGCATTTCTCATGTCATGTATGAATATTGGTCTTGGACATGACAGGTTGGAATTTGACACTAACGATGTAAATATAAACAAGTAGAGCAGATGAACATGACGTAATGTGTGACACTCAGTGGAAGTTTGAGGACAATTTAAACTGAGTAAAGTATTTCCAATACTGTTACCTCAATATTAGTCTTCCATTATTTCCTAGTGTGTGCTACAGCTATACATGAAACATTTGAACTTAATGTAACATATGCTGTAATTTCTCATTTGGTTCTGATTCTTTACAAATGCTTTTAGTTCTACTGTACTATTTATTCAACATCTCAAAAATGCAATATTATTATTTCACAGTATTGTTTACTCATGATGCTTGAAATATTTATTTTCATGAACTTCTATATCTCACTCTTGTAGTCTAGTAACATGTTGGCAAGTATTTGGTCTGCTAAAGGGGAGCCATAAGGGATAATTTGGGCAACTCATTTGCAATTTGCATATACAGATTACTAGTGTTCTATTCGGAAATAAATTAATCACTGCTGTCAGGATCAGGCATCAATCTCAGATTCTCATTACTAGAGTCGTGTTATCAGCTACTATATTATGTGACTTTCAGTGACAGAATCTGCTCTACATATTTTAACAGAAAGTGGGCATAAGTTGTGTAAACTTATTGTGTAGTGCGGTACGGAATTCAGAAATGATGGCCGGCATGTTTCTGAACTGACCTTCTGAGAGACCTACAAGTTCTATACTCAGGCCTGTAGGAATCAAGAAGCTTTCATCACAACAGGTTTCTGGATTTTTTAGTACTGTCATTCTTATGACTTCTAATAAAAAACAAATACCTGATCTTTTTCGTGTATTCACAAATATCTTCTAATACCAGAATCCAACATCAGGAAACTTTGAACCAGGTAAGTAAAGTTTTCAGTAAATGCTGTAGAAATTCAAGTACCACGTACATGTAGAAAAAGAAAATAATATTTGAATTATATCAAAGCATATATCTCAACAAAAAGATATTATTATTCTAAGTTTTTTAGACTTAATGAATTTTTTAAAACATGTAGCACGGGCCTGAGTGATAGCCCAGCGGGTAGGGCATTTATTTGCCTTGCACGCAGCCGGCCTGTGCCGGCCCAGGTTTGATTCCCGGTATCCCATATGGTCCCCAAGCACCGCCAGAAGTAATTCCTGAGTGCAGAGCCAGGAGTAACCCCTGAGCGTCGCTGGGTGTGACACAAAAAAGCAAAAAAAAGAAATATATATAGCACACAATAAGAGATATAATCACCAGGAAGCTTGTCAAATGTAACGTAAGATTAAATCAAGTGTGTTTATTGTACAAAACATATGAACCTGGAGAAGTGAAGTTAGTGCCTTATTTGGATGATTAAAGAATACAAAAGATCAATAAAGAATGTGTCCCCATGTGATCTAAGGAAAGACAGTTCTCAAGTTGCTCACTAATTTAAAATAATATTGTCAAATGTGACTTATGCTGCACTGCTGTCCCAAAAAAGCTTACCACATGTATTTAATAATTTTATTTCTAGTTTGAAATATACAGTACATCAATCAGTCTTTTATCCTCGATCTTCAATGGTAGAGAGGGTTGCCTCAATTGTGTAGATATTTTTTAATCTCCATCCTTCACATACACTGTTTTGGCAGCAGGATAATTCTGAGTCTCATTAACATTGAATTGATCTTATAATTTACTTCATGTCAGGAAAGAGGAGCTTGCATTAAATAAGCTGGTATATGAGCGCCTGGTTCGTCTTGTACCCTAGCTATCCTATATTGTATTACACAGAGTTAAAAAGCACCTTTAACAGTTAGTTTCTTTAACTTTGGTACTGAAATGAATGATGTAAGGGACGACCACAACCACACCTGAAACTGAAGTATGAGCTCTTTTATTCTGGGAAATAAATGCAAGCTACTGATATTATAGAACAATATGTGCAAAATTATTGTCTCACAGAATGACTGATGCTGGGCTATTTCTCTTATGCTCCAGACCACTGGCAACCCAGAACTTGAGTACAGATGCAGTTTTGAGCGAATTAAATACTTTATTAGTCCAAGTTAGAAAAATTCTAGATTGTTTTCTCTCAAATGTGATATGATTTTCGGTGTTAAAACCCAATTTCTTTCTTGGGATTTTGTGTGATAAATCTCTTCACCACAGATATATCACATATTATGTGAAAACCAAAACTTCTGCAACTAAAATGTGGTTCACTTCAAAGAATAATGAAAACCCAGCCTCAAGACTTCATTGCTCAAAGAAAACCTTATTGATAATTCTAAATTGAAACTTTTATTTCCACCCAGTTCTCATTGTTTCAAGTTCTCCAGTGGAAATATTAAATCTTCAGTTCAAGAGAGAAACTTTCAATTATAAAATATTTTCTTATTCCTCTTTATTTAAAGCATGTTTTAGAATTTTGAAGTAATTTAGATGATATCATTGCTGTCTCCAAAATTCATTAAAGAACAATAAGAAATCATACCATGTGATAATACAAAAACTAAGCTTTATTTTGCAGTAAAAATGGGAAATGTATGGAACATATTCGTTGGATCATAGAAATAATTTATTTTTACGAAATCACTGTTATTTAAAATACTCCAACATTCAAATTAAAGTTTAAGATGATCCTCTATTTTATGATTATATTAAAGATTATAAACATCATAAACATTTTCATTAATATATGTAGGCTAGTGTCCACAAATACATGCATAGAAATATATGTCTATATGCATAGTTATCTAATTGAAGAATATATAGAGGCTAGATAAAATATATATCCATGTATAGCAATAAATTTAAATATTTTAATAACTGTTCACTACATGTGGCCTAAAGATCTCAGATAAAGTAAGAATAAGTGACTTGTAAATAACTGACTGCAGTAAAGACCTAGCTAATATTATTTAATCATACTCATATTCTACAACAAAACAGCCACGTAAGGGTCATTACTGAGAAGAATGTCAAATTGGCCGATTTAATGTTACTTAGGGCTTACTTTATCTATATAACTGTCTCAGATAAGAACTGCAAGCTAATAATAATTACATTAGTGTCAGAAGTGTAGGGGACACCTATGGTTTATTTAGTAGGGAAAGATAGTTCTAATGCTCTAAATTGAATTTTACTGTCTACTTTAAGATAGTTAAAATACCATATGTAAAATATTCAACTACCCATTAATACTTGATATACTGAGAAATACAATATTGTTTGAAGTAGTTTAATGCCTTCCACTCCCTCAAACTAAATTAATTGAGAAAGGACATGTGGCAGTCTTTTGATAACATATCAGTATCTCATTGATGCATCTAAATAAAGTTGCCATATTTTAACTTATTTTTATGAAACATTTAAATGTTATATTTAAAAAATGAAATGTGTTATTTTAAAAAATCCAGCATGTTTTGGTATTAAAAATTTGAGTATCAAGTTATATTCCTTAAATTCATACAGCTAAGACAAACTTTAAACGTATGTAAACAATGCTATTTGAATTCGAATTTTCTATGAACAAGTATGCTCTTAGACACACCACACACAACACACAAAGTCTGTATTAACACTGGATCATCAAAGTCAATTCTTAGAGTGAACAACTGAAAACAAAGTGAAACCTCAAAGCTATTTTGGAAATTGTGTTTCATAATATATACATTTGATTGTTCCTAACAACTAAGGTTAGGAACATATATGTTAAGAATCTTCAGCATATATGTATAATTCATACGAATTAGGCAAAATAGTCATATGTGCAAACTAGTTTGTTAGTGTATTTTTATTTAGAATAAAAAATCTTGAACATAGAATAAGAGCAAAACAGATTGAAAATAAGCAAAAAGTGTTAGAGGAGCATGCAATTGATTCATCGACAACATGAATGTATACAGATGAATTTAGCAGGTTGTAGTAGGTGTGGAATTATAGAATATCTTTGTAGAATGCACCTCTTATTTGTTTAGAGTTACGAACTTCGAATGATGACAGAGGAATTCTGCTTACATAGCTTTCATCTCAACAAATGTGGCTGTAGTTAGGAGAATTAAATACAAAGATGTCCAAAAGAAACTATTTTACCATTATGTCTTTTGATTGAAGTTCAGCAGTCCAATCTGTCATTGAAAAATGACTAAACTGTCCAGAGCATTCCCAGCCAAAAATCATCAGGTAATACAACAACATATGTATGCTGTGCTTTATAATTTGCAAAGCATTTTAGTGTGCATGGTTTCATTTGTACTTCACAACCATCCATAACTATTGGCAGGTCAAACAGTACATTCTTAAGCTAAAAAGCTAAAACCTGAATGCGAAAATTTAAGTCGATTTCTACACTGACATACTGCTTATAATAGCAGATCTAAGAATTAGATAAATGTGATAAATGTTTTGTGAGTCTAATCGCAAGCTTTTAATGGCATGTGTTCTAAATATAAGATTGAATACATATCAAGCTATTATGAAATGCCAAATATGTCAAACTTTTTGGATTAATTAAAATCAGTTCTATTTTTCTTAGATTAGTGACTTTATTTTCTTCAGTGCAATGTGGATCGAATAAGTACACAATAGGTTTCTCATGAACAGAAGCCTCCATAAATAGTAAGTACACAAGAGGCCAATAACTGTAAATGAGCGATAACATGATATTTAACAAATATTCTCAAGTAAAAGTATAAAAAGCATAAATAAACTCAGAGAAAGACAAATAATAGACAAATAGTAGATAACTAATAGATATTTATCTATGAATGGTGCATATATGTACATGTTTTTAACATATAGGATGCCTTTACTTAGGAAGACAGTTTTTAATTAAATTTTAGAAATACAAAAACACAGCTAACATGACATAAAACTCTACTAATACTTTAAGAAACAGGGGCTGGAGCGATAGCCCAGCGGGTGGGTCATTTGCCTTGCACGCGCCGGCCTGTGCCAGCCTGGGTTTGATCCCTGGCATCCCATATGGTCCCCGAGCACCACCAGGAGTAACTCCTGAGTGCAGAGCCAGGAGAAACCCCTGAGCGTCGCTGGGTGTGACCCAAAAAGCAAAAAAAAAAAAAAGAAACATTTAGTATATTAGAAATTGATATTATTAAAATACCTTTGCATTCAAATATTTATTAACTAATATTTATAAACATTAATGAATGGGAAAGCATCTTACATGTAGCTCTATATGGTATTACAGGCACATTTTTCAACAGAAATCATCCTTCAGCTTCATCAGAAATCAAGGGAAGTTGTGAACAATTAACTGTATCTGCTCTGAACTACCTAACTAGAACTGTATTTCAAGTTTGTGATTTTCTAGAAAATCATCTGATTTTTCATTTTTAGAAAATTTAAAAATATGAGCTTTATGATTATGTACCAGCTATATATCAACATACATTATGTGCTGTTATATGAAGATTAAGAGGGTTCATCCTGAATTTTTATCAAAAAATAATTATATAGATGTTCAACTTATACATAATTGCAGACTACTGATTATTTCAGTCAGGGTGATTTTTTTAAATTTTTAATTTAAAAAATTGGGGGTTGTACACAAACTTGTTTAGGGTTACTCCTTACTCTGCATTTAAGCATCACTCTGAATAGACTCAGGGGACCTGGTGTGGTACCTGGAATTGAGGCCAGGTAACCATACTCAAGGTTATACGCTACTGACTCTGAGCCCAGACCAACCATGTTCAAGGCAAGTATGCTACCCACCTTGCTAAGCCTCTTGTCACAGTTCTATTGTAAAATCTCCTTGACTAAAGGAATGAAACGGCGTGGTACTGGATAAGGATAAAATCTTTAACCAATGGATTATACATGATGAATTCAAGACATATTCCCTGATCTATGGTCAACTAATTATGAGCAAAGAAGCTGGACACATGAATTGGAGTAAATATAGTCTATTCAACAAATGATTTTGGAAAAACTGAATAACTTCATGCAGAAAATGAAACCAGCTTCATATCTCACTTTACAAGTCAATTTGAAGCAAATTGCAGACCTTGAGATAAGGCCAGAATTCTTAAAATAAATTGGGTAAAATAGCCATAATGCTTCAAGATTTAGTCCTCAAAGTTTTTTTTTTTAAAATGGTATTGTTCTGTTGACAATTCTCACTGTATCACTGCCTTCCTTTTCATCATCAATTGGCTCGAGCGGGCACCAGTAACATCTCCATATGTCCTGTCTCATGCTAATAGAGCCCAAGGGCACCTGCTTGCTCCAGGAACATAAAGAGCCTCAAACCATTCCATCAGGTCATGGGAATGAGGTCTAAAATTGTTACTGGTATTTGGCATATCAAATACAACATGGGTAGCTTGCCAGGCTCTGCCGTGTGGGTAGCATACTCTTGTAGTCATCTCTAAATCCAGCGTTTATTGATGAACCACGTGGCCGCAAGTGGCTGCACGAGCCGGGCTGTGATAGGCTGGTCTGCTGGGTGGAGTTCTGATGAGAGGGAAGTCCGGATGTTGAAAATGGAGGCCCCTCATGGAGTGGGGGGGGGGGTCGCAAGCTTGTTGCAAGGGTCTGCTGGGGTGGCGGGCTAGGGCTATAACCTGCCATCCCTCCTGGGTGCCTCGTGAGCGGCTGGGCACAGAGAGAGCCAGTAGCAGCTCTGCCCCATGTCTGTGAGTCTCTCTCTGTTGATAAAGGCAACAAAACAAAAATTTAAAAAGTAGGACTATATAAACTTAAAAGGTTTCTGCTTGGCAAAAGAAATATGGGCTAAAACTGCAAGTCTACAAACTCAACAGGAAAAAAATACTTGAACTCAACACATTATGTAAAGTGTAACTATTCAAGTTTTTAAATTAAAAAAAATCAATTTATATACCATTCAAGGTATATAAAGCACTAAAAAAAAATCCAAACCAAAATATCCAAAGCCCTATTGAAAAGGAAAACATGACTATTGATGAAGAAAAAGGAAAAGTAGATGTGAGTTGAGATATATGTGTTGTCTATAGTATTCTGTTTTGTTAATTAGCAAATATATAGTGAGACCCCATAGATATCAGGCAGACACTGTGTTGAAGTCTCTGGAATATAGTCATGCTCTAATGCAATAAAGGGACCAGGGAAAAGAAAATTGCATAATCTTGATATGTGACTATAAGGAAGATGGTCAAAAAAAGGGATGGGTGTCAGGAAGCAGGAATTAATGTATTGATACAGGCAAAGGAAGAGACATTTTGTTTAATTTCTAGTAAGAGTTTAACTGTTGTTTTAAAATTATGTAGATGCTAAATTTCAGTTATAATTTCTGATTGTTTTGGTAGAAATATTGGAAAAATGTTTATTATTTTCCACACAAATGTAGTATTCTAATTTTGATTAATGACTGATAATAAATAATGACCATCTCTCTTCTATCTCTTGGAATTTTTGTCTTAATCAGAATAAGGTTGCACTATACAAACTAATATAAACATAAGGATCTTAAAATTTCAATTATTCACTTGGTGAGATGATTATAGTTAGTTCAACACTAAGTTTATTTGTATTTGAGCTTCTGTGCATTACTTACATTCTGTTAGGGGTTTAAAACTTGATTGAGTTTTGTCTCTTATTTTTATGGTATTTTATATTATTGGAAATAGCTGATTTTCTATTTATATTCATTTCTAGATTCAAACATTTATTCATTTCTTCAATTTGTCTCTGTCCTTTGCACATGCATATATTATTATTGGAATTATAAAACAGGAAAGTTATGATTAAGCATTTTCCTTCTAACATTTTTAGAGCATTGGTGGTGATATGGGAACAAAGGTTTAAACAAAGTCAGATTAGAGAAAGATTGGCTGTAAGAAAAGGAATTACTGGTTTTTGAAAATAGAATGTCACAAGGATGGGCCTAATAAGCTTGGCCACAGTTCATAATATCAGCATTCTGCTCTTCCCAGCCCACCTCTCTTACTACACTTTCCAGTTTAAATTCAATAAAAAATGGTTACTCATCTCTAGGACTTAAGAATATATAAAAGGAAAAGGGTATTAGATTTCCTCTGAAGTGCTTTTTGGGAGACCCCTCTTCTACTCTGAGAAGTTGTCCTGCCCTCTTTTACCTTTTCCAAAATGAAATATTACTAATTTATTTCTGTCTTCAGTGTCTTCCTTCCATTTTTGACTGCTTGAGAATAACTAAATACCTGAATGTGCAGTAATGACAAATTAATTTCATCATTTTTATTTTCTCTTACTATATCAATCTATGTTTTATCTCTAACTCACATTTGTCCTTTTAGAAGAAAAAGTGAAAATTTGAATCACCCCATTTTTTGCCAATTTATATTACCACGCCATAGGTTACAAGTATTTAAGTAGTGAAAACTTTTAGAATTTATCAATTTCTCAAAGAAAATTTTCTGCACATGGTGCTTCCTCGTATCTCAGAATATTTTCCAACCTACCTTGATTTCACGTATTCCTAGAGTATAGAACTGAGCATAGAGAAGGAAAGAAATTAAAGGAATAAATAAGAGGTGATGGGAGTAACAGGGGCAAGAGATGAGGAACTCAGACAAGGTGGCTTTGTAGAGCTGAGGTGTTATCAGATATATTTGTGCCACAGAGCCAACAGCACTAAAAGCATAAGACCTAAACTACAACAACCAATCTTAAAAGGTGCCTGTCAAGGCTGCAGGCTAAGGCACGAGAGGGAGCCTGGGGACACTGGTGGAACAAAAATGAAACAGGTGTAGGCAGGAGCAATAGCACAGCTGGTAGGGCGTTTACCTTGCATGCTGCCAACCCAGGTTTGATTCCTGGCATCTCATATGGTCCCCTGAGCTCTGCCAGGAGTAACTCCTGAGTGCAGAGCCAAGAATAGACCCTGAGACCCTGAGCATTGCTGGGTGTGACCCAAGAAGCAAAGAAGAAGAAGAAGAAGAAGAAGAAGAAGAAGAAGAAGAAGAAGAAGAAGAAGAAGAAGAAGAAGAAGAAGAAGAAGAAGAAGAAGAAGAAGAAGAAGAAGAAGAAGAAGAAGAAGAAGAAGAAGAAGAAGAAGAAGAAGAAGAAGAAAGAAGAAGAAGAAGAAGAAAGAAGAAGAAGAAAGAAGAAGAAGAAGAAGAAGAAGAAGAAGAAGAAAGAAGAAGAAGAAGAAGAAGAAAGAAGAAGAAGAAGAAAGAAGAAGAAGAAGAAGAAGAAAGAAAGAAAGAAGGAAGGAAGGAAGGAAAGAAAGAAAGAAAGAAAGAAAGAAAGAAAGAAAGAAAGAAAGAAAGAAAGAAAGAAAGAAAGAAAGAAAGAAAGAAAGAAAGAAAGAAAGAAAGAAAGAAAGAAAGAAAGAAAGAAAGAAAGAAAGAAAGAAAGAAAGAAAGAAAGAAAGAAAGAAAGAAAGAAAGAAAGAAAGAAAGAAAGAAAGAAAGAAACAGGGTCGAGCCTGGTGGCCCTGCCAGCGAGCTGCCCACGGGCCAGCATACAGGGCCCCACGGACGGCTGGGGAGGCTGGTGCCGGCTCGCGCCGGGCCTAGCTGACCATGGAACCCCGAGGAGGGCAGATGGGTTTTGGGAGTGGGCCCGTCGCCTCTGAGGGGTCCCGGAAGCAGCCGGATGAAACTCGCCCACCACACTAGCCACCATTTTTGCTGTCCGGACGCTGCGAAACTGACTCAGACCAGATCAACAGAGCAAAGCCAGTTTGAGCCCAGGTTGCGCAGCCGCTTGCGGGCGCGCGTCCACTAAAATAGAGAAACAGTGATGTCTTTTAATGCACTGCATTTAACGAAGAGCGGGAAACTTTGTTGTGAGGGAGATATAGAGAGGAAGGAAATGACGTGCAGAACCCGCCAGGTGGTTGGGGGTGCGGAGGGGGGAAGGAGGTGGGGACATTGGTGATGGGAGATGGGTTTGGCGGAGGGTGCGTGTTGGAACACTGTGGAACCAAAGCTCTGCATGAGCATCTTTCAATTAAAAAAAAAAGGTGGAATCTACCACAAACATTTGGGAATCAGTGGTTAGGTATGACAGAGAAGGGAACAGTTTGCTAATATTTGTCAAAAATGATAATACCAGCCTAGAACTGAGCATTGAATATAGGAAAAAAGATATACATGATGATCTCTGAATGTATGTATTGCAATCCACAATGTGTAAGAGAAGAGAAAAAGAGAGAGAGAGAAGAGATAAAGAACTTGCCATAGAGGCGGGCTAGGGAGGGGGAGGGAAGTGGGGACATTGGTGGTGGGAAAGGGGGCACTGGTGGAGGGATGGGTGCTGGAACACTGTATGACGGAAACCCAAACATGAACATCTTTGTAATTGTATATCACATGGCGGTGTAATAAAATATTAAATAAAAAAGAAAGAAAGAAACAGGTGATAAGATTGATATGGGACATTGACATTGTATCCATGAAACTCAAGTATGACTCATTTTGTAAATTATGAGAGATATTACAGGGAATAGTAATAGACAGACATGGGGCAGAGCTGCTACTGGCTCTCACTGTGCCCAGCAGCTCATGAGGTCCCCGGGAGGGATGGCAGGGTCTAGCCTTGGCCGCCACCCCAGCAGTGCCTCACAACAAGTCAGACGACCCCCACTCCATGAGGACCTCCATTTTCCACATCCGGACTTCCCCTCGTCGGAACTCCACCCAGCAGACCAGCCTATCATAGCCCGGCTTGCGGCCGCTTGCGCGCACACTTCATCAATAAATGATGGATTTTGAGAGGACTACAAGAGTATGCTACCCGCAGGGCAGAGCCTGGCAAGCTACCCGTGTCGTATTTGATATGCCAGATAGCAGTAACAATTATAGACCTCATTCCCATGACCTGATGGTATGGTTTGAGGCTCTTTATGTTCCTGGAGCAAGCAGGTGCCCTTGGGCTCTACTTGCATGAGACAGGTCATATGGAGATATTACTGGTGCCCGCTCAAGCAAATCGATAATGAACGGGAAGACAGTGACAGTGATACAGTGATTACAGGGAATAACATCTGGATATGTAAAAGAGGATATGTGTTGCCTTGCAGAGAGTTGAATGGATTTGATTCCAGCATCCCCTATGGGTACTCTTGGATCTCTACATCCAAGAGTACCCATATGAATGATTTCTAAGTGCAGAGCCAGACGTAACCACTGACATTGCCAAGAGTGGCCCCCAAACCAAAACAAAATGGAAAGCTAAATTGTCACTTTCAGTATCCTGGAGAACAATTCAAAGATGAAGGCCAACAAGAAGTCTTTTAACATATGTTTTTAAAGGGACGATGATGGTGATGGTAGTGTATGTGCATGTATGTGTGTGCTTGAGAGAGAGAGAGGGGGTGGGAGGGAGGGAGAAAGGGAGGGAGAGAATGTGTAGTGAGAACATTTGCTCCTCTTTGCTTATTGGTGATGATAAAATATTCTGTTTCCCCTTTACAACTAAAACTGTCTCATTCTAAAGAAGACACATAAACTATCAAATGCAATGTGATGTTTTGTTAAATAATAAGCAACAGAAGCACACTGAAATAAATATTTCTCATGGAGGTAAAATATATACAACTATAAAATCATAAATATACTGGAGAATTATAATATGAATTTGTAAATTGTATGCAAATAGCTTGAAACCAGATCTATAAAGACATAAATAAAGCAACAAGACTGAAAGGTTTATACGTTGGCTTGTTTATAGAGTAGCACAAACATTTTTCTTTTTAATTGGCAATTAATTTTCGGCAGCCATCTAGGTACTTTCATGTCAAATTACTTTTCCTACACTAAACAAGATTAGGCATCCAAGCAGCAAAGCACTTACGTGAAAAGTGAGAAACTGACTGTCAAGTAGATATTTTCCACCTATAACCAATTAAAATGTTTCTTTTTGATGAATGGGTGTTGTAATTTCACATTTTGTATTTCTACCTAAGTACAGACCTGTATAATATCTCAATTCATGAGAGCTAGAAAGATATGTATTAAGATTTCTGTTATTTCTTGCAACTGTTAGAATGATACAAGTGAGAACTTTTAGTAGGTGAATGCCTGATAAATATACAGCTTTTTGTGATATTGAATAAAACACAAAATACATTAATCATGTATGTATATATATGTTTATGCTCATAAGTGTAAGTGTATATACACATTTTAAAGTTTTTAGTAACAAACTTCCAAAATATTTCTGTCAAATAAATTTAGAATCTATTCTAGAAGACTATAATTTTATTTTAAAATCTAAAGATGCCTGTATTTAAAAATTAGTTCATTGACACATAAGGTAAAAAAGTAATGTATTATTGATAATCATCAAGTAAATGACATAAAAGGAAAATATTGATTTTTTTAGAAGATGTCTCATTTTTCTTACTTCACAGAAGACTGATGCAGGTTCATGAGGCTATCAATATTATTTGAATTAATGCATATTCCTTACTATTGATTGCCTTAACAATGATTGTCATAACTGATTTATGGGCACTTATGCCTGTTAAATATTTTAAGAGGTAAATATCAGATTTGTATATATAAGTAGATTGACTTGAATAAACAAGGTTGGATGTTAACATTATGCCTTTTGATTTAATCTATATTATAATACATTATGCAATACATATTTTAAAGATGAAACAAAATCCAGCTGAAAGTCTTATAAGATGACTTTCCCTACTAGAATTAGTTACAAGATTCTTTCTAAAAATAGCAAAGTATTAAAAAATTTGAATTAGAGATCCTTATGTCACTTGAAAATACATCTAACGGCACTAAAAAACTCTAATAGCTTTTAAGTTAAAAAATAAATTTCGCATGTTTTAAATAAATTCAATGTGAATTTGTTTACTTTTTAGTTGATTATGAGTATAGAAATTCAACTTCTATTCCTGAGATGCATTACACTTATTATTTCCCAATTAATGACAAAAGGCTTTGAAGTGAGAGGCAGAAAGTGGGTGCTTTACACATATGTATACTGATATCACTCCTATATTTGACAAGTGTTGGTTTTTTGACATGACCCCACCATATTTTACTGCTCTTCTCGGACTGCCTCTGGCTCGGCTTTGGATGGAGGGGCTCTGGGTTTCTCAGCTTTTCCTTTTGAGCGGCTGCTGCAGCTTTCAAAGCCCTTTTTGCTTCTTTAGCTCTTGAGTCTCCTGCAAAACCCGAATGCACAGCGCCCTCTTGGTCAGCAGACTGCAGTGGCTTTCTGATGGTGCTAGGGTGGAAGTGCACCTGACTCCCAGCACCCTACACACCCTCTCAAAGACTCAAAGACGATGTAGTTAGTTCTCCAGAGGTTTTGAGCATCTTCCTTCTCTGGTCGATGCTCATAGCAGACAGCGCTTGAGGGCTTTGTCCTTTCGGCCTTTCTGCATGTGCTCTTCCTAACAGGACAATCAAGGTACCAATTCTAGCCTCCAGGGAAGTTGTGTCTTCAGGGCTGGCCATGATCTGGCTCACCAGTTAATCTTTCTTGATTTTCTGCTTCTCTTTCTGGTTAGCCATTTTCGAAAACAAGAGTTTTATCACGACATCATCAACCTTGTCAATTGTAGGGACTTTCTGGTAGTCTTTGAGCAGCGGTGGAAGGGGCTGGTTCAGGATCATGGCAGGGCGGAGGTGGTTTATGGAGGGCATATCCACCGACTGCCTGGAGGAGGAGACCTGGAGGATGTCACTGAAGGTCCCATGCTGTGAGGTCCAGGCCAGGAGAACCAAGGATGGGGACTTGGGCCAGTGCAGGAGACCCCATCTCAGTGTCCTACTCTGGGACATCAGCATGGTAACCTTTAATCCCAGGGTCACGCCCCAGCCTTTGAGGTCAGACTGGATCACATGGGCGCCACCATGATGGCTTAGGCCAGACCCCATGTTTATGGTTTTTCAAATGAGACAATATTGTTACTTACTATGAGATTATTGTGATAAACTGAAATATATATCATTATGCATCTCATTAATTCTCTAGCTACACCCACCCTACAGCAGCTTTTTTTTTTCAATTCGGCCCAGGTATGCTGAACCAGAGACTCTCAGACATGGGGCAGAGCTGCTACTTGCTCTCCCTGTGCCCAGCCGCTCATGAGGCACCTGGGAGGCATGGCGGGTTCTAGCCCTGGCCTGCCACCCCAGCAGAGCCTCACAACAAGCCAGACGACACCCCCCTACTTCATGGGGGCCGCCATTTTCCACATCCAGACTTCCCTCTTGTGTCAACTCCACCCAGCAGACCAGCCTATCACAGCCCCACTTGCGTGGCAGCTAGCGGCCACGTGGTTCATCAATAAATGCTTTATTTAGAGGTGACTACAACAGTATGCCACCCACACGGCAAGCCTGGCAAGCTGCTCGTGTTGTATTTGATATGCCAAATACCAGTAACATTTATATTAGGTCATTCCCATGACCGAATATAATGGTTTGAGGCTCTTTATGTTCCTGGAGCAAGCGGATGCCTTTGGGTTCTACTAGCATGAGACAGGACATATGGAGATATTACTAGGGGCCCGCTCTAGCAAATATATGATGAATAATGGGAAGATCGTGATCGTGATCGTGATAAAATAATTACTGTTTGGGGCCAGAGAGATAGCCCAGCCAGTAGGGCATTTGCCTTTCACACGGCCGGCCCGTGCCGGCCCGGGTTCGATCCCCGTCATCCCCTATTTTCCCTGAGAACCGCCAGGAGTAATTCCTGAGTGCAGAGCCAGGAGTAACCCCTGAGCATCGCCATGTGTGACCCAAAAAAGCCAAAAAAAAGAATAATTACTGTTAAATTGACAGATGTAATCATAATATCAACGTATCTGTTGACCCTGAAAGACTCCTGATAGTCTTTCAGACAGTGAGACTGAAATGATACAAGTCACTTCAGTCTCACAACTCTAGTTTCAGGCCCCTTCAAACTTATCAATCTTTTTTTTAGAAAAAGATATTTATATAATTATAACTATATATATAAATATTTTATTATACCAATGTGAGATATACAATTACAAAGATGCCCATGTTTGGGTTTCAGTCATACAATGTTCCAGCACCCATCCCTCCACCAGTGCCCATTTCCCACCACCAATATCCCCAATTCCCTCCCCCCCCCCTACCTGCCCCTATGGCAGTTTCTTTATCTCTTCTCTCTCTCTCTCTCTCTCTCTCTCTCTCTCTCCTCTCTCTCTTTCACTCTTACACATTGTGGACTGCGATGCATACATTTAGAGGTTATCATGTTGGGTTGGACTCCTTTTGTTGGACTTTTTCTAATATTTTGAGCTGTGGAGTTAGGTTATTTATGTGAACCCTTTCTTTTTCTCCTGATGAATACTTGAAGAGCTATGAACTTTCCTCTTAACACTGCTTTTGCTGTATCCTACAAGTTTTTATAGTTTGTGTCTTCATTTTCATTTGTTTCTAGGAATCTTTGGATTTCTCCTTTGCTTTCTTCTATGACCCACTGGTTGTTCAGTAGTGAGCTGTTCAGTTTCCAGGTGCTTGTCTTGACTCGTTTTGTTTGTGGTTAACTTTCATTTTCAGTGCATCATAGTCTGAAAAGATAGTTGGCAGAATTTCTATCTTTATATTTTATTGAGGTGTGTTTTATGGCTCAGCATGTGATCTATCTTGGAGAATGGTCCATGTGCACTGGAGAAAAATGTGTATTTGGCTTTTTTGGGATGAAAAGACCTGTATATATCTACCAGCTCTCTTTCATTTCTTCTTTTAGCGCCAGTATTTCCTTGGTGAGTTTCAGTCTTGTCGATCTATCAGAGTTGATAGAGCAGTGTTAAAATCTCCAACTACATACAATTGTGTTACTGTCAATGTCTTCTTCAAGTCTATTAGCAGTTATTTTAAACATTTTGTTGGCCCTCGTTGGACGCAGTATATATTTAAGAGTGTGATTTCTTCCTGATACACATATCCCTTAATTATTAGGAAATGGTGGTCTTCACTGTCCCCTCTGACCTTTTTCAGTCTGGACTCTACATTGTCAGATACTACTATGACTACCCCAGACGTTTTTGAGGAGTTGTTTGCTTAGAGAATTGTTTTCCAGCCTTTGACTTTGAGTCTGTGTTTGCTGTGATTGTTCTGATACCTTTCTTGTAGGAAGCAGAATGTTGAATTCAGTTTTTAAATCCATTTTGCCATTCTTTGCCCTTAATTGGTACACGTAGACCATTGACATTGAAAAAGATTATTGTCATGGGATTTTGTGTTATCTTCCTGTATAAGGTTGTTGTGCTTTTGGCGTTTGTCTTTTCTTATAGTAGTTCCTTCAGTCCTTCTTTTAAAATTGTTTTTGAGTCCATGAATTTCCTGACCTGTTGCTTATCCAATGAAGTTGTGTATCTTTCCTTCAAATCTGAATGTAAATCAAGCCAGGTAGAGAAATCTTGGTGAAGTTTTCATTTTATTGAGTCTTTTCATGATATCCCACCGTTGTCTTCAGGTTTGGAGCATTAAATCTGAAAGGTCTGCTGTGAATAAAAGGGATGCTCCTTTGTATGTGGTTTCCTTCTTTGATCTTGCTGCTTTAAGCTTTCTATCTATGGTTTTGTCATTCTAATTAGGATGTGTCTTGGGGTATTCTTATTTGGATTTCTTTTACCTGGTATCCTTTGTGCCTCCTGAATCTGGGAACAAGCAATCTTTAAGTCTGGGAACTTCTCATAAATGATGGCTTTGATAGTTGCTTCTTCATCAGGAATTTTGTCCTGCCCCTCTGGAACCCCTTATTCTTACGTTTTTCCTTTTGACTTCATGCCAATTATCTCTTGTTGTCTGTTCATTAATTGTGAATCTTTTTACAACTTCTGATGCTGTCTAGAGAGTTTCTGCATCTCCTTCTTCTAGATCACTAAAACGCAAATCTTTTTTATTCTTAAGATAATCTTTTAATTTCTATTTTTCATAAATTTAATGACAAATATGTGGTCTTCTGTATGAGTTTTTAATTTAGTATAATATTTTAGAAGTTTAGCCATGTTGTGCATGTATTAATAATTTATTGTTATTGAAAAATGCTAAACCTAAACATCAGGTTAATTGTTTTGCTTTAATATTTACCAGTTGATAGATCTAGCCATTGTGTTTATTTTTTTGGTAGTTGCATGTATTGGTGCTTTTTGTTTGTTTATACATAGTTTGTCAGGACCAGAAAACATAGAACTTAAATCTCATGAATGATATATCCTGTACCTGGTTTCATTTCCACCAACACACGCACCAAACCCTGCATTGCCTGGTGTAGCCTTGGGGTCTTCTGAGCACTACCAGATTGATTCTAGTGGTTCCTGGCACCATAGGTCACAAGCACTTAACTGTCTTCTCTGTGAAAACTGAGAATAACCATGAGTATCCCCTTGGGTCTTTAGAACACTGTTTGGAAACTCCTCCCACCCCAAAGTTTTACATATATTTTTCTTTGCTGCATATCTAGGAACTGACCTGCTCAGTCATAGGTATATTTACATTTAGTATATAAGAAACTGTTTGTTTTCCAAATTAACTTTAATGTTTTATATTCTTCCAAACAATGAAGGTTCCAATTTTGCTGCATCCTTAATGTTTGCACTTTCCTTTGTTTATTGCTATCATAGTAAGCGTGAAATGGCAAATGACTATGATTACAGTTTCCCGTGGCCTCTAAAGAAATAACCACTGAATTCCTTTGTGATTTCTACAGTTTGGTTACCCATTTATTTATGGTTTTAGCATTATATTAAAACCAGTTTTCCCACAGATATAAAAAGACTCTACTATAATTATTTAGTATTGCACAGTATTGTTTTCATTTTCTTTTTCATTGATCCCATCCTTCCTTCCTCCTTTGCTAATTTGTCCTCCTACCATCCTTCTCTCTTTCTCTTTCTTTCTCTCTTTCTCTTCCTTTATCTCTTTCCTCAAATAGCTGATCATGTTAGTCATAAAACTTTTTATCTTATATTTTTCTTTGCTTGACTGGGGGGAGAACACTGAAAAATTCTTGCTCCTGGCTCTGTACACAAGGCTTACTCATAGTGATATTTGGGGATCCCAATGTGTCAAATTTTGAAACAAAAAATCCCCATTTTGTTTCAAATTCTGATTTGTCCAATGTTAGGATAACTTATTTATATGTCTTCCTGATAATATTTTTGTTTCATACAGTTTTAATTCTTTTATTATTGGACTGTTCTTAAGTAAATCACCAATAGAATAAAATTATTAGTTAATAATTAATTTTTTAAAAATTGTAATCTCTTCTATCAATGCTTACCTTGGGCTAACAGTAAATTAGTTTGAACATTGGTATTTTCATTGCATTCATTAAATGTACTTATGCCTACTATTTTCATATTGATTTATAAGTTTTTATTTTACCTATGCTCTTCTTTACTATCTGGTTTTGTATTATTAAGCTGATATTTTCTAGTATTATATTTTAACTATCATTTTAAAATTAAATGATAGAGAGAGTGGGAAACTACAAGAGTGTCACACCTGCACGGCAGAGCCTGGTAAGCTTCCCGTGTTGGTGTTATATGCCAAATCACTTGATCACTTGAATCCTGTTATTCATCGATTTTGCTTGTGCAGGCGCCAGTAACATTTCCATTGGACGCTATCACATGTCAATGGAGCCCAATGGCATCTGGTTGATTCAGGAATATGAAGAGCCTCACACCGTTCCTTCAGGGTCTTGACAAGGAATTCTGACCATCTTGTAGGTGGGCAGCCACATGATCTTTTGACATCCTGTGGGATTCAGTCGGTAACGGCTCTAGTCCAGCGGTTGTCTCCAAATCGCATTACATGTCCAGCCCATCTGATTTTCGATGCCTTGGCAAACGAGACAGCGTCCCTGATTCTGGAATAGTGACTGAGGTCAGAACTCCGGATTCCTTCTCTCACTTGAGTGAGGCATCATATTCCAAGCACAGATCTTTCCATTCCTCTCTGGGAGACCCGAATAGTATTCTCATCCTGCAGTCGTAGAGCTCAGGTCTCTGAGGCGTACAGGGAGAATGGTGGAGTCAAAGAGATGTGCCCGGAGCCAGAGGTTCGTTGTTCTTTTAGCTATTTCTTCGATGCCTTTGAAGGCATTCCATGCCGCTCTCTTCCTCCTGCGCAGCTCAGATTTTAGGTCATTCATCATGTTGAGTTCTCGACCAAGGTACACATTACTGCTGCAATCAGAGATGCTTGTTCCATTGAGAGTGAATGGGGCCTCAGGAACTAGTTCATTTTTCATAAACATAGTTTTCTTTTAGATTCAGCTGTAGACCTATCTCGGTCGAAGTCAGCCAGCATTTGTGCTGCTTGGCTAATGTTTGGTGTTATTAGAACGATGTCATCAGTGAAGCGGAGGTGGTGTAGTTGCCAACCATCTATCCTCACTCCCATTCCTTCCCATTCTAATTGTCGCATGATGTTCTCGAGGGTGGCGCTGAAGAGTTTTGGTGAAATGGTATCCCCCCTTGTCGAACCCTTCTTTTGACATGAATGATCACTTCTTTGTAGAATGGTGAGATCCTGGTGGTGAATCCGCAATACAGCTCACGAAGGATCTTGATGCATTGTGTTTGAACACCATGTTTGGCTAGGGCTTCGATGACTGCTTCAGTCTTCACAGAATATAAGGCTTTCTGTATATCAATGAACATGAGACAGAGCGGCATCTTGTACTCCATACAAACCCCAATGAGCTTGGTTACTGTGTGGATACGGTCGATTGTGCTGAATCCTTTCTGGGAACCAGCTTGCTCGCATGGTTGTCCATCATCTAGTGTTCTGCTAATCCTGTTCAGGATGACTCATGTAAACAGCTTGTAAAATGGACAACAGGCAGATGGAGTGATAGTTGCCGATGTTGTGAATGTCTCTCTTCTTGAACAGTAGAACGATCCTGATGGTTTTCCATTGGGAGGGTACCTTGCATCCGGACAGGTAGGGTGTGAAGAGCTGAGCTAGTGTATTGATGAGTACTGATGGCATATTCTTCAGGTATTCGGGTCTGACTTTGTCTGGGCCTGGTGCTGTTCCCTTCTTTACCAAGGAGATGGCTTGTCAGACTTCAGAAGGGAGAACGTTGGGAATGACATATCCAACCTGTGGAATTTGGTATGTGGGCAGGTGGATGTGGCTATCAAAGAGAATTGAGTAGAAGTCATGGATAATCTTCTCCATTGCCTTTCTAGAAGATGTGATAGATCCATCAGGATGTCGGAGGGCAGTCATTTTGGTCTTATAGTTGGCCAAGTATAGGTGAGCAGTGCGAATGCTTTTCTCGGCTTCTGCTGCATCTTCCAATATTTCTGCTCTTCTGTCTTTGAGATCTTCTTTTATCACTTCTCTGCACTGTTTAGCAAGCTTGGACATTAGAATTTAGTCTCCTGAGGCTCGTGCCTTGCCACATTGTCTAATGAGCTAGAGAGTTTCTGAAGACAGGCGTCCTTTGTGTCTTTCTCTCTCTTGGCATTCTTCGCACAATCATGGAGGTGCTGAGCAAGTCGGTTGTATTCTTCATCAATGTCGTCAATGATGGTATCTTCCCATGTTGCTGCAATGGTGCTAAAGAGTTCCCAGTTGGTGGTCATTCTGGGAGTTCTCTTCTTATACTCTGCAGCCTTTTCTCCCCCGTTGCAGGAAGTAGAATTTTGCACGCAGGAGACGGTGATCCGATCCTGTTTGGAATTTGGGGACAACAGCAACATTGGTCAGACAAAACCATCGATTGAAGATGATTGTTCAATTTCATTGTGGAACTATCCACCAGGAGATAACCATCTGGAACTGTGAGTTCCCATGAATTGTCTTGGTGGACATGATGAACTCAGATAGTCTCTCAACCTGTTCGTTCCATTCTAGGCCTTGGGTCCCAATGTGGAGTTTTTTTAGCTGATCTTCTCGGTCCTATCTTGGCATTAAAATCACCGACTATGGTCTTGTAGAAGGTGTGATCTTTTTTATGGAACTCCTCTAGTTCCATGTAGAATTTCTCAATTTCATCTCCCTTTGTATGTGGATGTTGGTGCATAGACAATGAAGATAGAAATTGCTGGCAGTGGGCCACATCTCTTCAAGTGTAATCGTCCTATGAGGTTTGTTAGGCATTCAAATGAATCAATGTTGATGGCCATGTTCATGTTGACAAGGACATCAACGCCACCGACGCCTCTTTTCGCGGGATGTTCCAAGGAACAATTCTTCTCAGGTGTTAATACAGCATGATGCGACTGAGGCCTCCTTGTCTCAGTCAGACCAATAATGTTGTACTTGATCTTTTGCACTTGCACCATCAGATCCTCAATATATGCTTCGGATGCCAGCGTACGTTCATTGAAAATACAGACAGTCATTTTAGTCCTTCTTCGTTTTGTGAGCCTATGATGGGCGTGAAATTTTATCAGGCACTGCTTGTTCGCCTTTCTTACTGCTGCTGTATTAAGGGCTCTTTCGGGGTCAGAAAATAAACATTTTTGTTACTGGTTTTGGCATATCGAACACACATCAGACAGCTTGCCAGGCTCTGTAGTGCACGCGCTATACTCTCATTACTTTGTGTGGCTCTCTCAGAGGGGTGGGTAGAATATTCATGGTAGTTTGGAGGTAAATTGTGCGGCACGGGAAGTGGCCACACGCAATGGTGAAAGCTGGTTTCTGCTCTGCAGGGTGAATCTGTGTCTGTGGTTCAAGAATTCCTGGGCTTGAAATACTCTCCTCTGAAGGTCGGATCTCTCAGGCTGGGTCCTTGTTGGCTGGGTTTCTGACAAGCCGAGCTGGAGACTGGATTAATCTGTTAGGTGGAGATCTTCTGAGCTGCGGAGTGTGGATGGTGTAGATCACTTGGTGGGGGAACAGGGACAGAATTTTCTTCATTTGACCCTAGGAGTTAGGAGGCAGATGATCTATGTCCAATGATGGTTAGGCCAGATGATGTCCATTGTGCCCACCCGGGATGCCAGATGTTGGGGAGCTGCTAGGGTCTCCAACAGTATCAGTCCAGAAGTACTCTTCACTCCTCTGGGGGAACAGGTGACTACTCAAGAGTCTCACAGTTCCAAAAAAGGATTTTAATAGTACAAAAGCTCTACCAACGCAACCCAATATAATGAAAGAACTGTAGCTCTGGTCAGAACTTAGACCATACAAGAGAACCCAAGTCTTCCACCAAAGAGAGAGAATCTCACCCAAGAAGAGTCTTACCCAAAAGAAAGGGAAGTAATATGCCAAATACCAGTAGCAATTATAGACCTCCCTCATTCCCATGATTTGATCGAGTGGTTTGAGGCTCTTTTATGTTCCTGGAGCTAGCATATGCACTTGGGCTACACTAGCATGTGGCAGGATGTATGGAGATGCTACTGGTGCCTGCTTGAGCAGATAGATGATCAAGGGAAGGCAAGTAAAGTGATACAAGTGGATCTGAAATTAAAAAAGACAGAAGGCCTTTGAGTGTATAATTTAACTTTTGAAATATTCTTTAGATATTGACCAATGAAATATAAAATCAATACTAGTTGAGTATGAAATGTTTATTTTTTTGCATAATGCATTTTACCTCCAATTTGTTGTGCTGTATTTAAAAAAAAATCGCTAAAAATTGTATCCCCATAAAATATGTATTTAATATGTCCCCAGAATCTTAATGTTTTATTTAGAAAATAAGTTATTATATATTTAATTATTTGAGATTACATTGTAGAAAAATAAGGTGGGTCTTACATCCAACATGACACTCTTATAAGAAGATGTCAAGACTGAGACATGCGCAGAGAATGAGCTATAGAAGCAGTGACAGAAATTAGAGTGATACACTGCAAGACAACAAATGCCAAGGTTCCTCAGCCACCACTGAAGCAAAAATGAGTCATAGGAAAGGATGCTATAGATAATCTGCTGTATCAGGTGGATATTGGATCCGTTATAACAGCTTGATTTCTGACTTCTTGCCCAAAGAACTCTGAGAGAATCCCTGTTGTTTTAAGACAAGCAGTATGTGAGACTTTGCCGTAGCAACTCTGGGAAACGGGTGGCACACTATGTTTGGCTATGCTACTAATCCAATAACAAATGATTATAATTATAACTTTATACATTACTTACAATGCATTATAGTTGCTATTTCAAACACATTCTTGGAACTAATTAATTTTACTTTATAAAAATTAGAAGTTGGGCAATGGTGTTACTGTGCTGAAATAAAGGAGTAATATTTATATTTACTTTTGAAGACTAGGATACAAACTTACTATGTTTTTCTAGATATAGTTGCCACCACCTGAGTTTTTTGATTTGTACTTCCCTTCTTGGAGGAAGAAGCAATGATTTGCATGGTGTGTGTGTGTGTGTGTGTGTGTGTGTGTGTGTGTGTGTGTGTGGTGTTTGCTTGCTTGGTTTGTTTCAGCATCACACTCAAATGTATCAGGGATTGTTCCTGGTTAGGGGTTTGCACTGACTCCAGGTGCTGCTCAGGAGATTATATGTAGTGTGAGGGTTCAAATCAGATTTGATTTCTTTCAAGGCAAGAGTCATAGCCCTGTGCTATTTCTTTAGTCTCAGCATTTAAAAATTACTAAAATATTCAGTCTCTTATATTGGTTTATCATTTGCTACAATCATCTCCTAATCAAATTACCATCATCTGTTTATACTGTTACCACTAAGAGATAAATCATATAGTTCTAGAAGACAAACATTGGACACAAGCAAGTGCAGACATGGAAAAGTATGTGATTGTAGAGAGATAAGTGGACATTAGCATACTAAGGAGAGGGGACTCAGCATAAACCAAACACACAATAACTTCATCTCAGTCATTTTTTTAAAATCTTTTATTATACCTCCATGAGATATACAGTTACAAAAGTGCTCATATTTGGTTTCAGTCATACAGTGTTCCAGCACCTATCCTTCCACCAGTGCCGATTTCCCTCCACCAATGTCCCATTATTTCTCCCCCTCCCCAGCCTGATCTCAGTCTTTTGACCTCAGAGCTATGGGGGGTCTCTGATTTTGTTGTTTAATTGGTAATTATGAGAAGACTGCCCTGATTTTAAAGCAATATTGCTCTATATTTAAGTTTATTAGGGCTGTAGTAACACATAACTCCATGAACTAAAGTGGTTCATTTGTCATTTGTCACATGTCTACCCATTGCTCATTGATTTGCTTGAGTGTGTGCCAGTAACATCCTCGTTTGTTGGGAATGAGATACATTATTGTTACTGTTTTTGTCATATTGAATACACCAAGTGTAGTTTGCCAAGGTCTGCCGTAGTTCTGGGTTCATCCCAGTCTTTTTCTATGTCAGACCATCAACCATCCAGAACCCACAGGGCAGAGCCCTGGGGATGTAGACAAGTCTGTCTCTTGTCTGCCACCTGCAGACACAGCCTGGAACCACAGCCACAGCTGCAATGATGCAACACCTTGAGTGGTGCACTAACGCAACATAAATGCCCTCTTGCAAAGTTCTGGAGGGTATATCTAAAACTGAGCTAAATCCAGGTTCTTATTTGCTTACAAAGAACAGCAAGCACCCTTCCTTTCCCCCTCCCTAGTGTATAGTAGTGGCCCTAATCTTTCGTGGTTTATTGTTTTGCAGCTAATCTACCCTAATATCTATGTGTGTTGTGATATGATATTTTTCTTGTGTATTATTGTATATTTACGTGTATCTTCTCTATGACATTATTAATTTGTGTGTGTGTGTGGCAGAAAGACAGAGTTGGAATCTGGTATTACTCAGGACTTCTCTTCCTGTGCCTAACAATCATTCCTTAATCATATTCTGAGCTGGGTGATAGGACCCAATTGATCTCATGCAAAGGAAGTTTCTAAGACTCTGTACTGTCTCTCATATTCCTAAAGTTGTAAATAAATAGTTGTATAATTTTGTAAAGTTCTTACATTTAAAGATAAATATTATGCATCAGTTTTCAGAATGTGACATTTTTTTATTTGGCTATGTAAGCACTTTAGCCTTCAGATGTACTTCAAACATTTGTATATATTAGAAAATAAATTAAAATATTACTTTTGCAATTTTTTTATTGATTGAAAATGCAAAGTGATTGTTTTTTGTAATAAAAACATACATTTCCATCAGCAGAACTTTTTATTTTAAACAAAATGTCTACTGAATTATTCTTAATAAAATACCATTTGATATAACCAACAAAATGCTTCAGCATAAATTTTAATTGATAATGTATAGTCTAATTGCTTAACCCATTCTGAACTAATTTATAATTCTATCTATGTCATAAATATGAATAGTTTTCAATCATACAGTATCAAACCATTTTTCATGAATTTCCTTTAATTACATCCATTATTTCTGATCCTGTTGTGTAGAAGAGAGAAATTTGGGTAACCCTTTGGATGCTACTACTGTTTTATGTGTCAAAATTGGATTAGATACTATGCATAATGCAAATAACCATGTAATTATTTTGAATTTACAATGTATTTACTATGTAATTGCATAGTAAGTACCATATAATTACAAGATGATTACATGATTATTTCTGCCTTTACACAGCTTTAAAAGCAAAAGATTTTGTTGCAATTATTATTGGCATTTATTGGTAAGTGTTACATAGTAGAGAACAAAATATTTATCATGTAATCAACCAAGCAAGCAACTGTTATCAGTGTATTACAATTTTAAAATATATTCAAAAGTCAGTTTAGTAAACCTAAAATACTTAAAATTTATTTAAAACACTTTTTGAGTATTTATTCCATTTGAGGAATTAACTTTGTCCACAATTTACCAGCTGATTATTTTGTCCGTCATTCAGCATAATACTACAGTTGTGTATTGTTATTCAACATTTTGAATTTCCAGGTTGAATTTTAAATCATCACAAACATTTTAATTGATTGATATGAAGATATATTCATGATATATATGTGTAAATAGTACTTCAAAATGTTTATATCATTATGTAAATGATAGCATCACTTTATTATTTTTTACTCATTGCCTTTTAACTTTATGGTAACTTAAGTTTTTCATAATTCTTCTCAATAGTTGTATTAGAATATACTAATCAGTCCCCATATCCACAGTTTTTACTTGGTGATAAGTTGCACTTATAAGCTATATTTGTTGAATGTATCCTTTTGTTTTTATTGTTATACCTGTTTTACATTTATTAAACTGCGTTTGTAGTCAGATTTACACTATGTTTTAAGACTGGCTGTTTGGAGGAGATTGGTTAAGTATTTGTAGACTTACTGACTTGGGTTTTGTTTAATTCTGATCTCATGAATATATTGTTGTCATGAGTTTGGGGGGTTATGGCATTTGAATATAGTGTTAGTAATATCACATCATATCAGAGTGCACAAGCATGGTTTATCACTTTATATATTAACAATTATGACTTATACATTCATAGTTGACTGACACAGTTTGCATGAGTTTTCCCACTTGGAGTTTGGTCACAGTGGTGATCAGGGCTGACTCCCTGCCACTCGGTAGGCTCAGGGGACTATATGGGGGTGATGGGAACGGAAACTGGGTCAGTTGTGTGCAAGGCAAACTGGTTACACTGTCCTGTTGCTCCAACCCCAACTCTAGGCACTCTTTAACATTTCTTGTATGCAGTGAATTGTGAAAAAACCCAATCTACACTGTGACTTTCATGAATTTGGGTTTCCAAATTTGGGCTACATTATTGTCATGAGAGGTATTCCAAATCAATTTTTTATGTTGTCTTCTATTATGCGTATATTGTTTTTTATTTATTTAAATATTTAAATAAATATGGGTTCATGATTATTTTATACTTTGAGTATGTTACATATAGCTTTCATTGGTTGAAAAATTTTCAGTTTTCAGCAAAGGAAATGCTTTAGGTTGACATTGTAAATTTTGGAGCAATTCAATACAAATATGTGATACACATTCATATTCAGTTTTCTTTGTATACGTAAGTTATTATATATACTTGGCAAGTCTCTAGAGATATAAGTTTATAGGAAACTGGCAACCGGTTTTCCAGAGTGGCTGCACTATTTTGTGTTCTACTAGTCATAAATAAGAGTTCCTTCTTCTCGCTATATAGTATTTCCATTCATTGGAATTTAAGATGGTTTGTTTGTTTTGACTTTTGCATTTGTTTGTTTTTGTCTTGCTTTTCCTTGGTTTTTGGGAACATTCCTAATATACTTGAGGTCACTCGGAGAGGTCACTCAGGGGGACTGTTTGGTGCTAGGGATTTGACCCAGGACAAAGCATGCTCTTCAATCCGTTGTACCGTCACCCCATTTAGAATTGCAGGATTTTTAAATGTTAGTTTAGATTTTATGGCAAGCAGACAGTGACATGTCTTAATTTGAAATAGCTTGTGACAAAACACACATATGTTTTCATTCACTATGGCTTGCTTGATGAACTGTCTGTGAGGAGGATAACTGCCCATTTTGAAACTAGGATTCGTATTTTCTTATTTTTGAGTTCTTACATAATTTGAGCAATTAAGATTAAAAGAACAATGTTAGATACATACACATGTCCAGAAGATTTCCTTGAGATGCCTGCTCTGATTGAATGACTGTGGTGCCTGTGAATTAACATCTCTAACAAGCTACTGTGACATACTGCAGCTGTTTTACAAATGAATCTGTTTTGTAACAGAGACTTAGAGCAGTTTTTCAATCATCAGCGAGATAGAATGACTGAGTTTGTTAACATGCAGATTGTTAGTCTCTATCCTAAAATTCATGATTAATTATATTTGCAATGTGTACCTCAGATTAGAGTTTCTAAAAAAAATCCCAAGTTATATTTAGATTGATGTATCAGAAAGCATAATTTGAAGACATTGGCTTATAATTCTCATGTAAACTACTAAAAATGAAAAATTATGATTCTGGAGTATTTCAGAGATTGTAGAAAGAGAAAGTATTTATTCTCTGCTCTAGTCAGGAAATCTAAAAACCTGACCTGCCAGTATTTTGAGGAAATAGTAGTCACTGGCAACACCAGTGGTTAAAATTAAAATTAAAACTTTTTAGTCACTCAGAAAAAGTATTTTTGCTGTTTTACATACAGGTATAGAATAATTATGATTAACTTATATGTAATATTTTAATCCATAATGGAAAGCAACCAATATAGGTCTTTCATACATTATGGTGAAATGATCTATTTTGACAAATAATGAAATACGAAAAGATTGGAAAATAAGAAAATATAACCTGATGTAATAACAGTTTTCAGTAGTTGAAAGATTAAAAGTAAGTCAAATAGAGTACATTTCCAGTATTGAGAAAGTTTACACTTTTTCACATAAATTCTTGGATGCTAAAATATTGTAACTGTATATCAGGAAATAAGACAAAACTTTTAGAAATGAGATAATGTTCATTCTGTTCCTGCATTTGCCTTGTGGATGCTGTCAACTAAGCATAGCAAAGGTTCTTTTCTACAGCTATCAAGTCTAAGTCAGAAACTCTAAAAGAGTCCAAAAAGCAATGGGAGCTCTTCATTAGAGAGTTTCTTTGAAATATGCTTTTTTTTTTTAAGTATTTTATTATACCACCGTGAGATATACAAATAAAAAGATATACAATTAAAAAGTTCATGTTTGGGTTTTGGTCATACAGTGTTCCAGCACCCGTCCCTCCACCAGTGCCCATCTCCCACCACCAACATCCCCGGTTCCCTCCCCTTCCCCCCCCACCCTCCATGGCAGGTTCTTTATTTCTTTCCCTTTAACTCTCTTTCTCTTTTCCTTCCCTTCCAGACTATGGATTAAAGAACATACATTAAAAGGTTGTCATGTGTATCCTTTTGCCTCTATTTAATGCTCAGTTCTAGGTTGGCATTAGTACCCTCGACAATTATTAGCACCCTGTTCCATTTTCTGTCTTACCTAACCTCTGACTCCCACAGGTTTGTGATAATTTCCACCTTTGACAAGACCTCCTGATATATGTTTCACTTGACCTTGGATATTGGTATCATAATATGTACATATATATTTATGCCATGCAAATAAATGCAGTCATTCTGTATCTGTCTCTCTCCCTTCTGGCTAATTTCGCTCAACATAATCTTCTCCATGTCCATCCATTTATAGGCAAATTTTATAACTTCATTTTTCCTAACAGCTGCATAGTATTCCATTGTGTAGATGTACCAAAGCTTCTTTATCCAGTCATCGATTTTCGGGCACTCTGGGCTTCCAGATTCTGGCTATTGTGAATAATGCTGCTATGAACATAAAAGTAGGGATGGTGTTTCCGCTGCGTATTTTTGGTTTCCCAGAGTAGATTCCCAGGAGTGGTATGGCTGGGTCAAATGGGAGTTCAAGTTCTAGTCTTTGGAGGAAAGTCCATATTGTTTTCCAGAAAGGCTGTACCAGCCGGCATTCCCACCAACAATGGATGAGTGTCCCCTTTTCCCCACATCCACGCCAGCACTTGTTGTTCTTGCTCTTTTGAATATGTGCCAGTCTCTGTGGTGTAAAGTGGTATCTCATTGTTGTTTTGATTTGCATTTCTCTGATGATTAGTGATGATGAGCATTTTTTCATATGTTTTTTGGCCATTCGAATTTTTTCCTTGCTGAAGTTTCTGTTCATTTCTTCTCCCCATTTTTTGATGGGGGTTGTTTGTTTTCTTCTTGTAAAGTTCTACCAGTGCCTGATATATCCTGGATATTAACCCCCTTATCAGATGGGTATTGGGTGAATATTCTTTCCCATTCTGTGGACTGCTTTTGTATCTTAGTCACTGTTTCTTTTGAGGTGCAGAAGCTTTTTAGTTTCATGTAGTCCCATATGTTTATCCTTTCTTCTAGTTGCTTTGTTAGTGATGTTTCACCTTTGAAGATGCCTTTAGCTTCAATGTCATGGAGGGTGTTTCCTATATTTTCTTCAATGTACTTTTATGGATTCAAGTCTGATATTGAGATCTTTAATCCATTTTGATCTGATTTTTGTGCATGGTGTTAGACACAGGTCCAAATTCATTTTTTTACATGTCGCTGCCCAGTTTTCCCAACACCACTTGTTGAAGAGGCTTTCCTTACTCCATTTTAGACTCATTGCACCTTTATCAAAGATTAAATGATCATGTGTTTGAGGTTGGGTGTCAGGATACTCAATTCTATTCCATAGGTCCACAGGTCTGTTTTTATTCCAATACCATGCTGTTTTAATTACTACTGCCTTGTAGTACAGTTTGAAGTTGGGAAAGGTGATGCCTCCCATCTTCTTTTTCCCGAGGATTGCTTTAGCTATCCTTGGGGGTTTATTGTTCCATACAAATTTCAGGAGCGTTTGGTCAATTTCTTTGAAGAATGTCATCGGTATCCTCATAGGGACTGCATTGAATCTGTACAGAGCTCTAGGGAGTATTACCATTTTGACAATGTTGATTCTCCCCATCCATGAACAGGGAATGTGTTTCCATTTCCTTGTGTCCTCTTTTTATCTCTTGGAGCAGTGTCTTGTAGTTTTCTTTGTACAGGTCCTTTACATACTTGGGTAAGTGGATTCCTAGGTATTTGATTTTCTGTGGCACAATTGTGAATGGAATAGTTTCCTTAATATCCCTTTCTTCTCTTTCGTTATTTGTATATAGGAAAGCCACTGACTTTTTGGGTGTTGATTTTGTATCCTGCCACTCTACTATATGCGTCTATTGTTTCTAGGAGTTTTTTGGTAGAGAGTTTAGGGTTCTCTAGGTATAATATCATGTCATCTGCAAATAATGATAGCTTGACTTCTTCCTTGCCTATCTGGATGCCCTTGATGTCCTTTTCTTCTCTGATTGCTATGGCAAGTACTTCCAGTACTATATTGAATAAAAGAGGTGAGAGTGGGCAACCTTGTCTTGTCCCTGATCTCAGGGGGGAAGGCTTTCAACTTTTCCCCATTTAGAATGATGCTTGCTGTGGGCTTTTGGTAGATGGCTGTAACTATCTTGAGGAAAGTCCCTTCAATTCCCATTTTCTGGAGGGTTTTAATCATGAACGGGTGCTGGATCTTGTCAAATGCTTTTTCTGCGCCTATTGAAAGGATCATATGGTTTTTATTTTTTCTTTTTATTGATATGATGTATTATGTTGATTGACTTGCGAATGTTGAACCATCCTTGCATTCCCGGGATGAATCCTACTTGGTCATGATGTATAATCTTCTTGATGATTCTTTGGATTCTGTTTGCTAGTATTTTGTTGAAGATCTTAGCATCCGTGTTCATCAGGGATATTGGTCTGTAGTTTTCTTTCTTTGTGTTGTCTCTCCCTGCTTTGGGTATCAGGGTGATATGTGCCTCGTAGAAGCTGTTTGGGGAGTGTTTCTGTTTCTTCTATTTCCTGGAAGAGCTTGAAAAGGACTGGCAGTAGGTCCTCCTTAAAGGTTTGGTAGAGTTCACTAGGGAATCCGTCTGGACCTGGGCTTTTGTGTTTGGGCAGACTTTTAATTACTGTTTCTATTTCCTCGATGGTGATAGGCTTATTCAGGTATTGGAGGTCTTCTTGTTTCAGCCGTGGGAGGTTATAGGACTTCAGGAATTGATCCATTTCTTCTAGATTCTCATGTTTCACGGCATACAGGCTCTCAAAGTAATCTCTGATGATCTTTGGATTTCTGTGGTTTCTGTTGTGATGTCACCCTTTTTATTTCTGATTCTGTTTATTTGGGTTCTCTTTCCCTGTCCTTACAAGTCTTGCCAATGGTTTGTCAATCTTGTTTATTTTTTCAAAAAAAACCAGCTCTTGGTTTCATTAATCTTTTGGATTGTTTTTTTTGGTTTCCAACTCATTGATTTCCTCTCTAAGTTTTATTATTTCCTTTTTTCTGCCTGGGTTGGGCTCCTTTTGTTGGTCTTTTTCTAATGTCTTCAGCTGTGTAGTCAGGTTATTTATGTGGGCCCTTTCTTGTTTCCCTGATGAATGCTTGCAGAGCTATAAACTTCCTCTTAACACGGCTTTTGCCGTGTCCCACAAGTTCTTATAATTGGTGTCTTCATTTTCATTTGTTTCCAGAAATCTTTGATTTCCTGTTTGATTTCTTCTATGACCCATTTGTTGTTCAGGAGTGAGCTGTTCAGTTTCCAGGTGTTTGGTTTGACTCCTGTTTCTGTGTATGGTTAACTTCCATTTTCAGTGCATCATGGTCTGGAAAAGATAGCTGACACAATTTCTATCTTTTTTAATTTTATTGAGGTATGCTTTGTGGCTCAGCATGTGGTCTATCTTGGAGAATGTTCCATGTGCACTAGAGAAAAATGTGTATTCAGCTTTTTTTGGCATGAAGAGCCCTGTATATATCCACTAGCTCTCTTTCTTCCATTTCTTCCTTCAGGGCCAATATTTCCTTGGTGAGTTTCAGTCTTGTTGATCTATCCATCGCTGATAGAGCAGTGTTGAAGTCTCCAACTATTATTGTGCTACTGTTAATGTCTTCTTTGAGGTCTCTTAGCAGTTGTTTTATGTATTTTGCTGACCCCTCGTTGGGTGCATATATGTTTAGTAGTGTAATTTCTTCCTGGTGTAT